>JASFDF010000393.1:0-16117 GCA_036937115.1 Nidularia sp. FH-822889 | reverse complement strand
CCTAAGTCTAGCCTCTGGAGGGCATAAAAAGAGGCTTTACGCTTATCAATAGACCGGACCCAGAGTATATATCTAAATGATCTTGGGCAGAACACTACCGACCGTGAAGCGCAGTGATGGAAGTGATCCGTTCACCATCTCATGTTAGTCCATACATCCCCGCGCGGAAATACCAGAGAGTTATGTTTGCGATCCAGAGTTACTTAAGTGGATATGTCAGACGGAGCTGGAACATGATAATTGTTATCGTTTCCAACTCGTGTGCTGGCAAGGCCTACTGATTTCTATCACTCGAGGATAGCATCTGTGCTGAATTGAAATATATAGGTCAAAGTAATTCTACTGAGTCTGGATATAGTTTATTAATATCATCGCCACAATGACCCCTTGAACCACGTCAAGGAATAGATATAATTATAGACCTCGATTTCCTTGCACTTCGAATCGCCAACTACAATGGATTCACGGTGAATCGGCTCATTGCTATAAGAGAGCTGGCTCGTTGACAACGCTCAACTGATATCAATCATCTAAAGATTGTCGAAAGACGTAATTCTACTTCACCAGTCACCGCTCAAAACCCGGCGGTAGTACAATGCTAAGCGATGGTATGCAACTGTTCGAAAGCCAGATCTCCAGGACTCGCCGTTGCACTTATGTATTCGTGATTGTAAACATATAATGCTATACCAATAAAATGTGTATTTTCTTCGCAGTGGATTGTCACCTCCATACCTCGGCTCAATTGTATAATTCTCCGGATATATATAGCACGGTGCAGTGGTGTATATTTTGATGCTTAAGAGTTTTTTCCCCTCATTCAGTTTGACCTGACGTTTTTGTCTCTAAAGGAACTGTGTATTAGTAGTGAGTCCCCATTGTAATGCCTTCCTAAAGTATGCTATCAGTGGCTGCCGGCAATCGCAGTGATCCAATTTTTCCATCAGTTTCCCTTCAGGAGAAAACTCTAGCCGATGTTCAGTGGCAGTTATCTTTGAGCGTCCAGCTTGCGCTTCACTATGCGACATAAGATAAACCCCGTAAACTTAGACCCCTGTAAGCAGTGCAAGGGATTTATGCCAGATCTCATGCCGATCGGATTCGTTCTTTGTCACTATGGAATGGTGGAAGTTCACCGTCATATGTATTCAATTGATGCTGTAGCAGTGATGCTTTCGAAACATGGAACGTGCAATATACAATAAAACAATGAGATATACACAAACACTATTAATACCAAATACAAGTGCGAGAGAGCGGACATTATGATGAATATTTATTTGCGGCGAAAGGGAGATTAACTGTCGGGAACTGTCGCGCTAAGTATCGTAAATATGAAATTACATTCTGTAGTGTCCCTTAATCTTGTACCGTGAAAGGAGTAGAAAGAAACTTCCCAGTTACATCCAGAAGTAAAGAATCTTCAACGATGATAATATTTAATCGAGTAGCGTAGGATATTGAATGAGCGAAGACTAGTAACAAAAAATGAGATGCCCAGGAGCTTAATTCAAGCAGAAGGCGTGAATACGCCATGGAACACAAACGGAAAATGCGTATCCATTTCAGCCCTCGCGACCTCCTTCATCTCCTTTGCGTCAAGCATGACTAACATGCTTTTTTGCGTCTCACCATCCAAAACTACGCTCAACACCACGCCATCATCCTCCGAGTCACCAGTCTCCGTAGCGGACGTGGGGCTTGGAACAAAAATTGGCTCCCCTGGAGTATAGCCTTCTATACCCCAAGCCTTCGGTTCAGAGTCGGGATTGGCAGTGTCAAGCTTGATGATCCTGTCTGCGAAGGTCTGATGAGTTTCGGGATCAAGCTTGTTCATACCATATCTGCCGGTCAAAAAGTCGTTAGAATCCCTTGCGAACAAAAATCAAAAAATCAAAAGGCGTCACTTACGCAAAACGGTAAGGCTTGTGGTATAAAGCAGGATGCACGGTGGGAAGCTCGATAGACGAACTTTGAGGGGCAGTCCATGCGATTTCGGTATCCCTAGTCCCGCTCTCTCCGCTAGAGGCTAAGACATCTTTCAGGACGAACCTCCTAGCACGGCCCATGAGCATCGGGTTCTCAACTGTCAGATTTCGCAGTTTGTCAAGGTAGAGCAAGTCAATGACGGAATGATTATCGTAAACAGATAGGTCGATAGTAATATCATTTGATCCGGAATCAAAGGCATTCAGTGCATGGAAACAGAAGAAGGGTGGTGCCTAACGATTTTTTTTAGTTAATTGCCGGGAAAATATAGTATCCATTGAACAACGAACCTTGAATTTTGACACTACTCCGCCTTCTTGACGGTCAATAACATAGAAAAGAGCGTTCCTTTTAGGGTTCCATTTCTTCTCCAGAGAAGAAGCGATACTGCGATTGAATGGGATGCTGGCACCAAAGCTATCGTCATAATGTTATGTAAGCAAACGCACAGAAACGAAAGAAAGCCAGCCACTTACTACTTAAAATCTGCTTGCCAAACGCACAGGACGACATATTTATCAGTCATGACAAAGGAATGAAGGTATGCAGCAGGAGCGTCTTTGATCTCAGCGAGAATATCCGACTCGTATCCTTTCTCCGCAGTCTCGCTCGGGCGAATCCTGAACACTTTATAGATAGGACGTCCAGCCAACTTCAATGAAAAATTGAAAAACTCGTTGGTCACTTTATCCCGGCAAGAGTGTGCTGCGCTAATCTGGCCGTCGATACGAGGATCAAGCTCAGCATAGGTAGTTGCGTGGAGCGGGGTAAGAGTCTCTGGGTCAAGAATCTGGAGAGTATCATTATCGCTCTTGGCCACGATATAACGAGGTGAAGTCGACGGTAAGGATTTAGTAGTTGCGTGAGAGGAGAATCCAGGCATGTCCGGTGTAAGGGTGACTTGTATGTTGACGTCATCCGCAGCGCCGTCAATTGGCTTTCCAGGAGTAAGAGGATGTGGTTTAAAGAGTGTGAAGAACTTAGAGAAGATCGTTTCGCAAGGATCCTGGTCACCAAATGTAATGCCAGGAACGACCCCTGCCGCTTCGATCCTCTTTTGGATCCCAGAAGCGGTAGAGCGATTCGAATACATGACCCCACCGTCTGCAGTGATATTGAAACAGTGGGTCATGCCTAGGCCGTCAAACCAGTGGGTAAGGTCGACCGAGCCCTTGGGCGATGCAGATGACGGGATACGGAAGGTTCCTGGGCCAGTGCGATAGAGCTTTCCGCGCAGCCAGGAAGGAATTTGGCCCTTCACGCGCAGAGCGACTGGTTCGCGTTGTTCAACTGCATTTTCGAAGCCTATAGCGTAGCTGGGAACACTTGCAGGCTTGCCTGAGGACACAGATGATGCGAAAGTGGACATGATACGAGTGCGCATTCCTAGAGAACTGGGGAGTATAGATGTGAATCGAACAAGTGCCTAGTTATGGGGGTAGTGGAGGTCCATGTAAAGTAATTATGACCCTGAACAACGCTGCGCATGCTAGCACATATCGAATCGAAAGCTGTGAATCCGGGTTGATCCCGATCTCCAGAGGATGAAGCCAAACAAACTTGTGTATCTACAGAAGTTGCGACAAATATGTGCAAGCACGCAACTTGCTGGCGGTTGGAGCCAAACTTCACCCGACAGTCCGACGCGCCCGGTTGACCTGAGGTTAAAACTGCCTGAACCCTCATCTTCTGACACGAATCTAGGGCGTTAAAGAATTTCAAGTCGACATTGCGATGATCAAGTTGCATAGATCTCGTGAAAATACTCCTATCAGTCGGACTTCAGCTACTATTGGGACAACGCACGTTTTAGTGGCCAGCCGTGATCATTTCTCAAACTCTTCGAGCCTACCTCGGACTCACGAGCGACACCCAGACTTCCACTATTGTTTTAAGTGCATACAGCACTTCCCCGACGCCATCATCGATGTGTCATTGACGACAGATCGCCTTATGGATACTCGCAGTGTCCAAATCATTTTGCAGCTGTGAGGTAAGTAGATTGCGGAAGCCTAGGCGTGCCATGGCCGAATGAGCGGTTATGTACTGGTTAGGTATTTCATCTATTCGCTATTACTTAATTTGATCGAAGACTCGCCTGCATTCTCAGGGACACCCCTCGAAACTGCTGTGCTGTCAATCAGTGATATTCTTAGCGCTCCCCAATATTCCAGCGACACGATTCTGGTTGAAGAGTACGTTCCAAAATCCTAGTCTCCATTAGTCTCAAGGACGTATAATATGCCGGATTGCCTATTAATGGTATATTCTGAGGCAACCTCTCACTAAATGTGCGACGATCAAAATTATCTTTCAGCGCCCTGAATCTATTCTCTAAGATTTTCGCCATTATAGAGATTCAAAGTTTTGTATCCAAATCCAACTCCTTGTGCATTTTTTTCCCTCCTTATTTGTATCTTGTTATAAACTTTTATTGAAACAACTCTGCCTGTGTACAGGGTCGATAGAGAACTCCATCGATCTTCCCGGAAATTTGGGCCGCATGCGAAGTTCCCAACTCATGTACGCAAGACGATCAGGGATCCATATATAGTTGGATATAATGCTCTCTGCGGTGCCTTAGGGAGACTGTCATCGGCTATTTTTGCATGATACGTTTCATTCGGTTCGTGCTGCTTCTGCCACTTTCTACTGGTTTGCACGATATTCACAAACATTGAACTGCCATAGCAATAGATCCAATCGCCATGCAACATCAAACCAGCATGGTTCTGTTAGCCAGTTCAGCTTTATCGCAACTTTGGACGTATATTTATACTTGACTAGTTGTGTCTCGAGCTTTTCCATCCACCGGCCTTCTCTGCCCATTAATATCTCGCTAGTTAATATCACTCCCTCATTCCCATACGGTATTCTAACATGGCAGTTGTATCGAAGCCCAACCCACCTCCTTCGTTCTCGAACCCAGATCCCAGAGCATTGGCTATCATCGGTTGGTTTTATTAGAGTGTTATATTTTTTTCCCACTGCTGAAGTCGGATTTTTTACATAGGCATGTCCATCTCCGCCCCTGGAGGCGAAGGTGTTGACCATGGTCTCGACACTGTCGAGTTCTTTGAGTTCCTCACCAAGCGTGGATCAGGGACCATTAAAGTGCCTATCGAGAGGTGGAATGCCGACGCGTACTATGGAACTGGCCCAGGACAGATTTGCACCGTTCGTACATTTCTTTCTTGCGTTCATCGTTTCTCAGAGACTAATGCTGAAAAAAACTCCAGACTAAGGGTGCATATATTCCCGACATCTGCATGACTGATGTCCCGGAATTCGGAATTACTCCAAGTGAAGTAAGTTCTTGCTTGTCCCTCCAAGTCATGACAACAATCTGACGCATTTCTACTTCGTAGGCGGCTCAAATTGCAGTTACACAGGCCAACGTTCTGCATCAGGCTTTCAATGCTCTGCAGCGGTCCGGCATTGACTTCCGTGGTAGTACCACTGGTGTGTACGTCGGATGTGCCGGTGGGGGTGCCACTTGCGAGCTCGATATCACTGAGTGCCGCGAATACTACATGACTGGCACTTCCCTCTCTATTACTGCGAATAGGGTTTCTTTCGTATTCGACATGATGGGTCCGAGCTTACCTGTCGATACTGGCAAGTTTCTTCCAGTCATTGGTTTTAATTGTAAACTGATGCAATGCTGCTTTCCAGCTTGTTCTTCTTCGCTCACCGCTATGCATCTTGCCGCCCAAGCCGTCCGAAATGGGGAGTGTGATCAAGCTGTTGTTGCTGGAGTCAATTTGATTTTAGGTTCGCTCGATGTTATATCCTTTTCTTCTCATCCTCATTGCTTCCAGGTCCTCTGGAGACTTCAAGTTTCAGCCAGTTGGGAGTCCTCAGTCCTGACGGCATGTCCAAGTCCTTCGACGACTCTGCTAACGGATATGCTCGCGGAGATGTCAGTGAGTGACAAGTCTCACTCAGTCTACCTCTACATCATCTTACCTCTTGTTCTCAGTCTCTGCCGTTGTGATCAAACGCCATGACCTTGCAGTCGCTGATAAGAATCATATTCACGCCACTCTTGTCGGTACCGCCCTCACTTCTTGCGGTTCTCTCATGGGGTCCATTACGACTCCTTCTCCTGAGGCTCAGATCCAAGCTATCCGCAATGCATACGCCGATGCTAAACTCCTCCCTCACCAGGCTGATTTCGTTGAGCTGCATGGGACTGGCACCACAGTTGGTGATTCTTTGGAGGCTAATGCCGCCGGCTCCGTATTCAGCGAGGGTCGAAATGGAAGAGAAGTGTTAATTGGAAGCGTGAAGAGTAACGTTGGACACGGAGAGATGGGGTGAGTATCCAATATCTTTCGGAGTATGGTGGTCCCGTTACTTAAATGCGCCATTATTATAGGGCTTACATGAGTTCTCTCGTCAAAGTAAGTTGGCATTCTGTACAGTTTAGAAATGATTTTAAGTCTCATTGGGATGCTTTATAGACTGTTATGATGCTGGAAAATGGTGTTGTGCTTCCCAACGGGTTCTTCGAGAAACCTTCAAAGAAAATCAATTTCGCTGAATACAATCTCCGAGTTCCCGTCAATGTTGAGGAGCTTATACCTAATGACTCGAAGCTCGGTGTCATCGCCTCAATTTCTAGTTTCGGATTTGGCGGTACGACATCTTCATATATTGATATGCCTTTAAGCTCATAAACCACAGGGTCGTGTGGCCACACTGTCCTTCGTGCACATGAGAGGAGACCCACCCTGCCCGATTACGATAACTCGAAGGCACGTGAACCCCCGTACTTCTTTGCTGTCGGTGGCTTGTCTCCGCGGGCTGTGAACAATCTAATCAACACATACCGGAACGATTACCAAGGGGAAGCACCTGAGGTGCTTTCTGAGCACCTCGGAAGTCGCGCTCGCCAAGCACCTTTCAGGACTTTTGCTATCGCAAATTCCATTGCAGAGGCGAATTTCCCGGACCCGGTTGTCGTTTCCAAGAGACCGCCTCCTCTTGCCTTTTGCTTCTCAGGACAGGGTCCTCAACATTGGGCTATGGGCCGTGGTGAGCATTTATTTGCCTTCAGGTTGCAGGGCATGATCTGATGGCAGTCAATAAGATTTATTCTCTCGTTTCACGACCTTTAGAAACAGCATCCTCGCCTCCGACATTGTCCATCAAGAGTACACCGGCACTTCGTTCTTAAAGGAGACGGGGCTATTCTTCCCTATTGCTGCTAAAGATTGGCCTCTACAGAAGTCTATGCTTTGGCCAGCAGATGCAATTTCTATCGGCATCACATTCTTCCAAATAGCCCTTTTTGATCTGTTACTCTCCCTCGGGTTGAAGCCTGACGTATTAGTTGGACATTCTATCGGAGAAACAGCAGTGTTGTACGCGTCTGGTTCAATGTCTCGCGAGGTAAATAACATGCATTCTATCCTATCATCGCTTCTCTGATATTTTCCATGTTAACAGATGGTTATTAAAATCGCCATAGCTCGAGGTCGCGCTCTCAAGATTGTCGACGCCACTGGTGGAACAATGGTGGCGGTCTCCGGTGCCGACGCCGCGACAGTGCAAGATCACATTGACGCCGCAATGGATCTCATGGAAGGATCCGTTAAACCGGGAGACGCTCTTCACATTGCAGCATATAACAGTCCAACTGATATTGGCGTATCTGGTCCAAAGAGGTAATTCTTTATGTCCCTTCGTCCCGTTAATCATATGCTAATTAGCTCTCAGTCTTGTTGATAATCTAGCCAACTTCATTGATAGCTGGGTTGATGGCGTAAAGGCTACTAAGCTACGCGTCAGTACCGCAGTGCACTCACCATACGTAGAACCGTGCCAGGATACCTATCGTACCGAGTTAGCTGCAATCTTTGCTGAGTATCCTGGTCCATACGTTCCTTCCATTCCTACGATGTCCACTGTCACTGGGAAATTCGTTGTAGAAGGATATACTGTCGACTATCTCTGGGATAACCTACGACAACCTGTCCGTTTCGCTCCCGCCATCTCTTCTCTTCTTTCCAAGCATAGCGAGGCCACGACGTTCGTGGAAATTGCACCTCATCCTGTCTTGACATCAGTATGTTTCTTTCAATCTCAAATATGGCATAATTTTTGATTACTTATTGGGTCGCAGTATCTGAAAGTTTTAGGTGCCAACGAAGTCGTCGCTGGAAGCAGACGTCCTCCTTCAGCTCGTCACATCAAACCTGGGAGTAAGCCACCTACTGAGGTCCATACCCTTTATGAATCGTTCGGTCAGCTACTACTAGCTGGTGTGAACTCGGTTTGTGGTTTATTTCTTCGCTTCCAGCGATGATCTGAAGGATATCTTTCAGTTCAACTTCGCCGATCTCAATGGATGTCCTCCAGATCGTCTTCAAGGCCCAGCATATCCGTTCCAAAAGAAATTCAGACCATTTGCTCCGAACGTTCCGACACATGTCATGAAGCAACTCCCCCGTCGAAGGCCTTTAAATAGTGAAAGATTGCGGGTCAGCGCTGATCTCCCTGAGCCTTGGATGGGCCATCATGTAAGGGTAGTTTATATACCCATCTGGTCTTTATTCACCTATTTTCCAGGTTATTGATCACAGCAATCTTATCCCAGCCGCTGCATACATCGAAATGCTACTTGAGTTTCCTGGTGTTACCTGTGTTTGGGATTGCCGATTTGAGGCTGCTTGTATCCTTGATCCTGCCGTGCCAGCCGTCACCGTTGAAGTCAAGCGAGATGGAAACTTTGCCACTATTAGATCGTCAACTGGTCTAGAAACCATGCAAGGAGATATGGAGTGGACTCTCAGTAACCCTGTATTCGATGTTCAGCATGCTTATGGCAAACTTGGCTACGGTCCTCCAGATCTTGGCCTCAAGGGCATGTCCTATGTCGACGTAGAGTCTGTCATGGAAAGGTGTCCCTATTCTCACACTCGGGAAGAGATTTATGATGATATCAGCGGCTTTGCTCAATTCGGTCCCGAGTAAGTGTGTTTCACGTGGTGGATTGTTCGTAGCTGATCATATACTTAAGATTCATGCGGATTAATCGGGCTGTCGCGAATGAAACTGAAGCTCTATGCTGGGTACATACTTCAGTTATTCCTTATTTTTGATTTTATTGTTCACTTCATGTTTCCTTACAGATTAGGGGGTCAGTTGGAATCAACCAAACTGACTACCACGTGCACCCTGCGATCCTCGGTATGAAACACAATTTTCTTTGTGAGAAATCCTAATCCAAGTCTACTTCTAGATGCTTGCCTTCAGTCGGCCATTGTATGGAATCTCCAGCATGAAAAAATTAATGTCGGAGACGCACAGCGTGACTTCCTGCTTCCACACAGCCTCCAGCGCGCATTCCGTAATGACGGAACGACGACCCCGCTCGTTTTCCCGGAAGAGTTTGTTGTCTTCGCCAAGATGACCGAGTGGACTGCAGATTCGTGGGTCTTGGATACGTATTTGTTGGCAGAGAATGGCGAGGTCTTGTTTACGCTTGAAGGTATAAATCAGCTTTCAATAGCAAGTAGGATGCTTATGTGTTTATTTTCTAGGTCTGAGATTCGAGCGAGTCCAGCAAGGGACACTCTGGCCCGAGACAAGGTTCACATTGGAGTGGCAGCCCTATACGTTGCCGCCTGATGAAATTCTCTCGTCTTCTTCGATGAAGGGTATTTCTGCAAAAGCCGAAGAAGCTGCTCTACTCCAATATCTTGACAGTCTGGCCCTTGCGTATACTTATAATTTGATCGCCAATCTTCCCGAGGATTTCACTGTCTCGTCGCCAGATCGCTTACGGTACCTCGAATGGTGTCGGATTCAAGCTTCGAAGGCACCCGCCCTTTCTATCTCCGATATTATCATTGCGGAGCAAATGAAGGAGAAATATAGTGCATTGTTTGAGTTGTCTGAGCGCGTTGGTAAAGGGCAGAAAGGTAAAGTTCTTCATTTATGCCACTTTACTTTTTCTGACTTGGTGACTTTTTAGATATTTGCATCAGCTCGACCGCCACAGTCGATTTGCTATTCACGGATGATATTATGTCCCGGATATATGAATATCCTCCATTCAGCGGACCTGTTTTCGAGACAGTAGCCAAGGAATTTGTGGCCCTTGTCCAACGGATTGCTGCTTCAGGCAAACGTGTGATACGCGTTCTGGAAGTCGGCGCAGGCACTGGTCGGCTCACAGCTATCCTTGGGCAAGCTTTGATTTCGGCTGGCCTCGTCGACATCTACGTTGATTACGTTTGCACGGATATATCCATCTCTTTAGCCCAGGAAGCCGCGGCTCATACCCCTTGGATGACCGTCACACCCATGTCTTTTGACGTTACCCTTCCTCTGGCAAAGCAAAATCTTGACCCCGCTAGCTTCGATATCATTACTGCGTTTGACGTCATTCATGCAACACCTTCGATCGCTGACACTCTGGCCGTTCTGCGAAGCCTCCTTGTTCCCGGAGGGTATTTAGCCGTCGTGGAATTGGACGGAAATGGGTTCTCTTCTGGGGCTGCAGGGAGCATTTGTGAGTCTTATTCAAGCCATTATTTATGTGCTGCTTTACTGATCATGACATCTAGGGATGGATTGTAAGCTCCCCTTGAAGCTTGTTGTATTCACCATTTACTTAATATGCTTTTATAGGGGTTTTTGGTGGCTTCAGAGAGTGGTTCGGTGTTCTGGATAATCGAGACTCTGCTACGCATTGCACGCTGGATCGCACAAGCTGGGACGCACTTCTTAGATCGACCGGATTTTCAACAGCATTTTGGACTGTCAAAAATGGGGTGAACATTATCGACCATATGATGTTCATTGCTCAAGCGCCTTCAGCTTCAGTCACTGAGTCGCTTCCCTCTGAAATTATCCTAGACAATGGTTCCTTGTCGAGCGGGAGTGACTCTGGTCTGACTACCCCTGACGAGGAAGCCCGCCTTGTTGCTGGTGAAGGCCCTATGCTGTGGTCGAAGGACGAGAACATCCTCAAATCCCGCAAGCCCTTGCAACTGACGCCTCCCCGCACTCCATCTCCAAATTCATTAATTAAGGAACTGGAGGTCGAATCAGTCTCTACGGCCGTCGTCGTACCAGAGAAATCAGCCGTTACCATCCCTTCCACTTTTATCCAATACTTCCAAGCAGGAGAAGAGCTTAATCTCGTCACCTTTTTCTCTGGACTTGATAGCAACTTGTCACATACGGTATGGCTTCATACGACTATAGATGCCAGCAATGCTCCCTTGATTGGACTCGCCCGATCTCTGCGACATGAATTCAGTCTTTTCAAGATTTTCCTTGCACTGTTTCCTTCAAGCTGGTCACCTTTGCGTCAGCATCGATTCATTGGTTCTCGATTAATGTCTTTGCTGTGGATTGACGCAGAAATACAAATTGACGAGGATGGTGCGATCAAAGTACCCCGTATCGTTGCCGTGCAGTCGCCCTCGAAATTGGAAGTGGCTGGTTCGAGCGCTGTCTACTTCGAATCCGAAGGCCCACAGCTTGAAGTTTGGCATGCGTTCCCTCCTGCCCTTGGTCCCAACGACGTTGAGGTAGCTGTCGCTATAATATCAGCGTCCCCTACGCTGCCGACATTCTCCGAGTTCTCTGGCCAAGTTGTAGCCTTGGGATCAGATGTAGACACGTCGAAGTATTCTATCGGGCAAAGGTGAATTTTTAAACTTCCCTTTATTTCATGTTCAAGCTGCTGACTTCTGCATCAGTGTATTTGGCCTTGCCCAGTGCACGAAGGGGAGCGTTATTGTCTGCAAATCCGATTACATTGCCACTATCCCCCCCAAGTGGAGCAAACTCTCTTCTGCTGCTCTTGCTGGGAGACTGCTTTTCGCTAGTTTGACAAACAGTCTTATCCATTCACTGGCACCTCCCCAGACATCGGTCATCTTACACGTGGGGCGTGGGTCTGCTGCAGCACTGTCGGTTTATAGGACTCTGCTTGACAAGTCTTTTTGCATTTACACAACAGTTGCTTCCCAACAGGTTAGCAAACTATTTACTCCGGCAATCCGGGAGCACGGTCCCTTCACTACCGAAAATGTTTCTTCGTGGTCTATGGCCGTTCGACGACGAAGCGGTGCCCGTTTACAATTCGCCTTCGTTTTCGAACCATCCACGGACGTGCTTCGCGAGACAGTAGCACTCCTCAATCCTACTGGGACGATTATTTGCTTCGCGGCCGAAGATGCATGCCCCCCTGTCAACCTCAAGTTCTCTCAGCGGTTCATATCGGTCTCCTACCAGCAACTTGCCACCGAATTACATGTCCAGGATTGCCTGGACAATGTTTCGTCAAAGCTCATGTCAAAGCTGACGCCCCGAAGCTCTGTCATGACACTGTACCATCATGACTCCTTCGAGAGCTGTTCCTCTCCTGATCAGTCCATTTTCGTCGACTTCGAGACTCACTGCCCTGAAGTGGAGATTGTTAAAGGTGGTATGCGCCCTGGAACAAAGGCATTTGACCCTCGTAAAGCGTATGTCATCATTGGTGGTATTGGCGGTCTCGGTGTTGCGATTGCAAGGCTGTTGGTTGAGCTTGGAGCTCGCCATATTGTTCTTACCTCCCGCTCTGGAGCAAAGGTTAGTACGGAAGTTCGAGCTTTCATGAGCGCTCTAATATTCATATTTTTTCTCATCAATAGGGTTTTGACAATGGACGCTTAGTCAGGGAAAAGAAAATTCTTGCTTCCTTGCTTACGGTTCCTGGTGTGCGAATCGATCTCGAGGCAATTGATTGCTTGGATGTTGAAGCCACTAAGGCATTGTTCCGCTCTTTGCCGTCGGTCGGTGGGATTTTCCATGTCGCGGTGCGCCTTAACGATGCACTGGTACGTATCACATCATTTGCAACCGTCTCTTTGTTAATCTACTGCTATAGTTCACTGCGATGACCACAAGGAATGACTGGGACATGGGTAAGCTATTTAGTTTCCCGTTATGAACTCCACAGCTAATATTCTGCCCATGATATAGTGTATGATGTGAAAGTCCGTGGATTCCAGGTTTTATTGGAAGCGGTTGATCCCAAGACCGTCGATTTCCTCGTTCTAACGTCCTCCATGGCTTCCACTCTTGGCTCTCCTGGTCAAGCTAATTATGCAGCGTGAGCTACTACATCGAGATTTCTAATTTCCAATGTTGACACTGTTATCCATCTTTAGCTCGCAGACTTGGATGGAAGCCATCGCGGCAAAGATTCCTAATGCCACCACAATTACTGTCCCGCCTCTTGTATGTATAACTCCGTTGGAATTACTTGATATTATTACTTATGTATCATTCAGACAGACGGCGGTGTTTTTGTGCGCAGTATGCCTAAAGGAAACGCGAGAAATGCTGCTCTTGACAAGGTGAGTAGCGCTATATTTGAGATTTGCGCAAAAACTCATGAACTTGTTTAGTATAAAGCATTGGGGATGACTGGATATCAGCTGGCGCACCATTGCGTTGAAGCTGTCTGGTCAATTGGTACGGAAAAACCAATTGCGCTGTACATACCGCCAACCAACTGGAAGAAGACCATTGAAAGTAAGGCTTTCGCATCTATTCTATTCCAATGCATTGTAACTGACGATGCTTTCTTAAGTCGGTGTGCCTGGTTACCATTTATCCCTACTTCGGCATTTACTGTCGAAGGAAACCAATGATACCGGTGACAGAGGTTCGGCGGAGCAGACTATCAGGGCCGCCTGTGCCATGGTTTTATCTCTCGATATTCCTGATGTCGAAGACAATGTTCCATTGTCAAGCTATGGTCTCGACTCACTTACCTCTGGTTTGTTCAACGCAGCCCTACTTGTATTCGCGCCTTTAACCCATTGTCTCTACAGTTCGCCTTTCTGGAATCCTAAAAGCTCACTTCGACTTGACCATCACGCAGTTGCAGCTACTTGGAGGCAACATGACAGGTAAATAGCCTTTGCTTGTTTTGGTTGTTGGTGTGCTCTAACGGTTGTTGTAGTTGCTCGTTTGGAAGCTATGCGGGAGGACCAGGCTGCCGCTGCCGCCAAAACTGGGTCCGCTGATCAAGCCAACGGAGGTATGCTAGTGTCGAACGAGATGCTCCAAGAAGATCTAGGAAACACGATCGTTCGCCTCAATCGAGTGACTGAGGGCTGGCCGGTGTTCATTATGCATGGCGCTGGTGGAGGCGTTCTTGTCCTCCAAAAGATGGCAGAACGTCTTCCCTTCCCTATTTACGGTGTCCAGGACACAGTTGACGCTCCGGTCTCTGGCACTCTCCGCCGTCTTTCAGAGTTCTACATTGAGAAGATTCGCGAGAAACAACCAGAAGGGCCTTATCGCCTGGCTGGCTTCAGTTTCGGTACGCTGATTTGTTGCTGGATTGTCTTGCTGTCAGCTTACATGGTTTCCAGGGACTGCTTTGGCTCTTGATATCGCCATGCTACTCCGAGATGCAGGAGAAGTGGTTGAATCCATTGTTATGCTTGATGGTTCTCCTACCTTATTCGAGCGTCCTATCTTCAAGGCGTATACGCTTTCCCAGATTGCGTCCGGATCTATCCGCGACGATGTCAGTGCATTTCCTCCCCTGCTCTCTTATATTTCCCTTAATTCAACTGTTATTCCTGTAGATTATGGCAATCATCCAAGATATGGCACAGTCTCACGCCCTTGATAGCGCAGACGATCTTCCCGGACAGTTCCAGGCTCACTTCGCCGACGGTGACAACGGCCCATCATGGATTCGTCGCTTCTGCTCGGCTTACACTGCTCATGTGTTGATGGGAGTCCGCGCTACTATCGCCCGCGAGAAGATGATGAACGAGGGCTCCGGCGACGTCTTCGCTATGCAGTGGCCTACGGACAGGACTGTCCTTATCAAAGGTACCGAAGGTGTTGGCTCGCAGCACTACTCCGAAGGGGCTTCCGTACTATTTGACTTGGACAAATACACCGATAAGGCAGAGGTTTACACAGTTCCGGGCTCGCATTTCGGGATCCTCCATCCCGACTCAGGCATCGTGGAGGCCATGGCTAGAATTTATGGAGTTGAAAGGCCAGCCATAGATTGTTGAATCTCATCATTGTTTGCTCGCTTGTTAGAAAGATATATCCTCTACTATTACTACATTCTCATCCACACTGTGCTTATAAACCATCGTCTCATCTACTCAGCGTCAGCCGCTTTATTGTACTACATATGATATCCTCTCCATATAACGTATCAATTCATTCATTTTAGTCATCACCACGTGCTGTACTTCAAAACAGCTATCAAGTACAATTTTCGATTTACCATCCCCCAAAGTGGTCAATATTGTGCAGAATTGATACTCACTTATTGGAATCTATTCTAATCCTGCTTTATTCCATAACTTGTTTATCAACAGCAGGATAGGCATCTGACGAAGAGGTCATATTATCTGTGTTTCCACGGAAATGTAACGGTTGAACCTCAGTTACCCTTAACGCACCTTATCCCTATGCCGGGTACTCTAAATGTTACGTGACTTTCTATGAATTTACTTCATCTGGGGTCGGACCAAGGTCGGATGGGCAGTAGCAAAGGTTGCTTATCCACCACTGCAGGGGTAGTGAAGAATCAGTTGTGCTGTTTTCCAGTACCCTGAAGATATAAATTAGCAGGCTAGACAACGCAATATCTGGGTGGGAAAATAAAGAGCACTAACGATCACTGTCCCAGGGAAACCCAAATCAAGAGACACTATGCTCTCTAAACATTTAATTTGAGCATCGCCCATGGTGGTATTCAGTGCCTCGGTATTAACCAGTGTATGCTCGACTTTGCACCCACCGATAATAGGGAATACGAAATAGTTCTTCTGCATGAAATATGCGATTCCCGCTACGAAAATAGAGTGGTATATATGAGCGAGTGCCCAGGACTCCCAATAGAATAAACTAACCAGTAGTGATGTTCTTCACCCCGGCTTCTCCTGCAACTTTCTCCAGACCTCTGCACACCTTCATCTCCAAGTCGTTTCGCTCCCAGTTGGGACCGAACATTGTTCATCGTTTCTCCCCACTTTGACGGTGTTGCTCCTCTTCTGCAGATTTTCCCGGCAGCGAGAACATTCCAGGGGGCGAGTACCATGCCTTTATATATAACAAGGTGAGAACTACC
>JASFDF010000392.1:0-21901 GCA_036937115.1 Nidularia sp. FH-822889 | reverse complement strand
TGCTCACCCCTGGCTCCTGCTGGCTGAAAACAGTTTGTAAGTGGCTGTTTGTTCACAATGGAGGTGTTCACTGCTCAATCCTGGCTCCTGCTGGCTGATTTTAGGGAGTAAGTGGCTGTTTGTTCACAATGGAGGTGTTCACTGTTCACCCCTGGCTTCTGCTGGCTGAAAACAGGCAGTTAGTGGCTGTTTGTTCATAATAGAAGTGTTCACTGCTCACCCCTGGCTCCTGCTGGCTGAAAACAGACAGTAAGTGGGTGTTTGTTCACAATGGAGGTGTTCACTGCTCACCCCTGGCTCCTGCTGGCTGAAAATAGACAGTAAGTGGCTGTTTGTTCACAATGGAGGTGTTCACTGCTCAACCCTGGCTCCTGCTGGCTGATTTCAGGGAGTAAGTGTCTGTTTGTTCACAATGGAGGTATTCACTGCTCAACCCTGGCTCCTGCTGGCTGATTTTAGGGAGTAAGTGGCTTTTTGTTCACAATGGAGGTGTTCACTGCTCACCCCTGGCTCCTGCTGGCTGATTTCAGGATGTAAGTGGCTGTTTGTTCACAATGGAGGTGTTCACTGCTCATTCCTGGCTCCTGCTGGCTGATTTCAGTATGTAAGTGGCTGTTTGTTCACAATGGAGGTGTTCACTGCTCACCTCTGGCTCCTGCTGGCTGATTTCAGAGAGTAAGTGGCTGTTTTTTCACAATGGAAGTGTTCACTGCTCACTCCTGACTCTTGCTGGCTGATTTCAGGGAGTAAGTGGCTGTTTGTTCACAATGGAGATATTCACTTCTCACCCCTGGCTCCTGCTGGTGGATTTCAGCATGTAAGTGGCTGTTTGTTAACAATGGAGGTGTACACTGCTCACCCCTGGCTCCTGCTGACTGATTTCAGGATGTAAATGGCTGTTTGTTCACAATAGAGGTGTTCACTGCTCACCCTGGGCTCCTGCTGGCTGATTTCAGGATGTTAAGTGGCTGTTTGTTCACAATGGAGGTGTTTACTGCTCACCTCTGGCTTCTGCTGGCTGATTTCAGCATGTAAGTGGCTGTTTGTTTATGATGGAGGTGTTCACTACTCACCTCTGGCTTCTGCTGGCTGATTTCAGTATGTTAGTGGTTGTTTATTCACAATGGAGGTGTTCACTACTTACCTCTGGCGGACTCAATACAGGTAGTAAGTGTGAATCTTCATTGAATTACCTCTGCTCATACTTGATGAAATCAAGGAGTAAGCAACCCTGTTTTCACAAACTAGATTACTTATTGCTGATATTTCTTTTTTGTGACCTATTTTAGGAAGTGAGAAAAATAATTTTGTCTTAATTTTTTATTTATGATATTTATTTGTTATTTCCTTCATTAGTGGGTGAGTTATATTTTCATTGTCAATGTTGCTATTGGCACCAGTTCATAAATGCTCATCTTTCATGTTTAGCATGTAATTTTTGACATCTATATGTGTTATGCCAACTTGACATTGTGCCTGATCAGTTTAGGATGTATGTCTATATGATCTGTATTTTTTTTTGTTTGCTTTACATTTCCATCAGGTTGTTCACCATTTCATGAAGCTCAGACATCTTTCAGAAAATTTAGTATCATTAATTTCATTGTGAGCTTTCAAGTTTTGTTCTTCTTATCATTCACTTTTTAATGTTTTCTTTTATTGCTATTTATATTTTGTATTTCAGTGAATTTGTTATTTGAAACTATATTTATGGACATGGATGGATCCTGCAGAAACAAATTTGAATATTAAATTAATAACATTGTTCTATAACTCAGGAAGCCTCCAGAGGCACAGAAAGTGTTGGTAATAAGGCCTAACACTGTTATAGTATTAGTATATATCTTCTGGATTGCACATTATGCAGCATGTCAATGGATCATGAGAGGGTCGTTGGTCACTTTGTCAAAGAACTGTGCAAGAGCAGGTAATATGAAGAGGACTTCTAGCACCAAAATACCTGAGGTGCCATTCTGAATGAAATTCAAGCCTAAACCTGCACCAATACCAACAAAATATAGCAATAAGACTGGGAAATTAGAGCACAGGAACATGATGATTCTATGGTTTTGACATCTCAACATCCTCAGTTTTAAACAGTGTGATCTTTGGGCTACAAAGCATCAAGAACATGAAGGCCATCTAAGTATAGATTTTTATCCTGCTTACTCTACATGTAAAGGATTTTGAAAGATTGGAAGCCATCAATCTTGAGAGAGTTAGAAGTAAAAAAGTCACTTGAGAACATCCCTTAGCATGTGCATCAGACCTCTCTTGAGACATTAACACTGCAATTCAGTTTCAAAATAAAGATTTTATATTTCTCTCACTACATAGCCATACTAGTATTTACTAGCTAATCAAATATTTTTTCAATATTGCTCAGCCTGCTTCTAGTTCAGTTTCAATATGTTCATTGTTCCAAGAAATACAAAAAGTGTTATCACCACACAGCTTGAATCAAGTGCACAAATTTACTTACTATGTATTCCTCCAGGATAAATTTTGACAATTCAAGAAACTTAAGGGAAAAAATTGTCTCATAATAGTATGCAGTCAACAAGCATCCATCTGTCTACATTGACCACATGACTTGATAGGTTGTCAAGACTCATTCCCAAAGGTGAATAGGAACTAGAGGACATAGGTTTATGATAGTGCCACATCAGAAACAGTCGGAAGTATGTCAGAAGGAGTTCTGACTGTAATGCTACTGATAAGAACCATTGGCTTCAGCTTATGTGCTGTGCCCTTCCAGTTCTTGTGGGTTCTAACTTAAATGTGGTCCACATGTTGGAAGAAAGTACCACGGGGTCGGAAAGTTGTCAGAGACGACTTGGGGGTTTGACAACTAGAGACTAAGTCTAGTGTTGAGAGAGAGATAAGACTAGTCAACATAAGTCAACTAGAAGGGAAGTCAGAGTGGAGTTGGAGGTCAGAAAGTGAAGAGACTTAGAACTTAGTTGGAAGACTAGGTGGGATCTTAGTTGATATTCGAATTAGAGTCTAGGATATAGAATGGAACTACTTAAATACTAGTATTGCTAATTGTAATGATGAAAGTGGAAGTTGCAACACTATGGAGATGAGGGATAATAAGAGTCCTGACATATAATAAAAGTAGCAGAAGCAGATGTGGAAACATATCTGAGTGGAAGTGTTCATAGTAACAGTATTGTATAAATACAAGTCATAGGATCAAGACAATAGTTTGGAGATAAGCAAGAATGGAAACAGGCAGAAATAGTCAGAAGCATATCAGAAGACTGATTTGGAATGTTGGAAAGTGTTGGAAGAGATTATGGATATGACAGTATTCCTCCCTTAAGACCAAGCCCTTGAGGGATTGATCAGAAGTATTTGGAGTTGTTTGGTGGAAAAAATTTTCTGTTGCATATAAGGTGGATAGGGGTGGTGTGGTGTTCAGAAAATAAACTTTTATCACCCATATTACCATGCCTTTTACCTAAGAATAACCACCATGCCTGCTTCTTCCTCCCAGGTCCCGGTATCAATTGAGGCACAACAAGCAGAACACAAGCAGAAGAAGCACAAGGTTGAGGAGGAGGCTCTCTGCTTGGTGGAAGAGGAAGAGTGTGAGGCAAAGCACCTGGCAGAGGAGGCATGCAAGGCAGAGGTGCAGTGGTTGGTGGAGGAAGTGCAGAAGATCCTGGATGCCAAGGCAAAAGCCAAGGGCAAGGGCAAAGCAGGGGAGTTGAGCAAGGCAGTGGCACAGGCAGAAACAGGCAGGAACAAGAATGGGCCATGGTCAGTGTCTCATAAATGCTGGCAGTGTGTTGCCAAGGATTTGGAGTGTGAAGAGAAACTGTAAGTGTCTCAATTGCTTTTGAATATTGTGCTGATGATTTCCTAGCAGCAAGAAACTGTGCCATGCCTGCAAGGTGGCAAAAAAACCTTGCAGCAATGTCAGGCAGTCAGGGCTCTTGCAGAAGGTCAGCAGAAATAAGTGGGCACATGAAGAGAGTGAGGGAGAGGAGGTGTCAGAAGAGGAGATGAAGGAAGAGATGCCTGCCCAGAAGAAGATGTGCATGGTGGAAGGTTTGGAGGGTGTCAGCAAGCAGCTAGTGGTTACCATCAAGAAGTTGGCAGAAGGTGTAGTGGGTTTGCAGAAAGACCTGCAGGTGGAGTTGGAGAAAATATGGGAGCTCTTGGAGGGTCTGGTGGCAAAGCTGGATAGGAGCTATGGAGAGATGCTCACAAAGGCAGAGGCAATTGCTGCCAACATTGACATATTGTGCTGGCAGGATTTGCTGCTATGGGAGGGTGCACAGATGATGGGTGAGCAAGCAGAAAAGAGGCAAAAGCAAGGTGGAAGGCCTTGCTGGAGGAGTTGTCAGATGGCAAGGAGAAACTAGATGACAAAGATGACAAGTGGGTGGGGTCTTCTGACAGTACATTGGAGACTGAGATGGAGGAGAGGGGTGTAAGGGTGTGGAAGAGCACTGGTGTGCAATTGGAGAACAGAAGGGGAGTGTCAGAAGATGTGGAAATGGAGGTAGAAGTGGAAAAGGAGGCAGAGCCTGTGGAAGAGTTGCAGACTCTGCAGTAAATAGAAACAAGGCTGGGCATTGTACATAGAATTTTGTTTTTCTTGTTCTTTTTGTTTGTAAATGGATTCCTGAATTCTTGGTAACTAAGTGTGTGATAAAATGTCAGAAATAAGCAGAAAACATCAGAAAGTCAGAAAATGACTATAAAGTCATAAGGGGTCCAGGTTTGCTAGGATATGTGGCATGGAAATTGGAAATGAGTTCTGCTGTGTGTTCCAGTTTGGAGGTGGAAAGCCAAGAGAATTCTTTGTCAGTGCCTTCATAGCCTAGCCAACATACTTTGTATTGAAGTCTGCAATATGGTGTTGATCAATTTTAGAGTCAACAATCTTGCTGATTTCATATTCTGGTTCTCTGTCAATATGAACTGGTGGAGGCAGAGGCTCAATGCAGTTCAGAATGGCGTTAGGTGTGGCTGGTTCTAGCATAGAGATGTGGAAGACTGGATGAACAGCACACATAGCATCTGGAAGTCAGAGAGTGAATGAATGGGTACCTGCTTCTGCAATGATCTTGTAGGGTCCTAAGTATTTTTCTGATAGTTTCTTTGAAGGTTGCCATCACCTTCTGGATGGTACCCAGAAGTGAAGTGTAGGCACATGTTGAGAGCCTTACCATGTGAGTGGAAGAAATGGGAGACAAATTCAGAACCTCTGTCAGAAGTAACATGCTCTGGTACACCATGTTTGGAAAACACATGCATAACAAAGAGCTGTGCTAGATCAGCAGAAGTGACTGTGTTGTGGGTCAGAATGAAAATACTCTGCTTGGATAATCAGTCAATGATTACCAAGATAACATCATAACTGCTGGATGGTGGAAGCTTCTTGATGAAGTCCATAGAGATTGAATTCCATGGGTGTTCTGGTATCAGAAGTTGTTTGAGCAATCCATATGGTTTGTGATGTTGGGGTTAAGAGTGCATACAAGTAACACAAGATTTACAATAGTCTTTGACAAAAGAGCAGAGACCTGGCCAGGTGTATTCCTGTCCGATGAGTTCAATGGTTTTGTTCTGACCAAGGTGACCAGAAAGAATGTGGTCATGCTTATACTGAAGGATTTGGAGGCAGAGATTATTGGAAGTGGGGACATAGATTCTGTCATGAAGGTGCAATAGACCATTGGCAGAAAGAGACCAACAGCCTTCAGGCACTGTAAGATGTGTGGTGGAAATGGGGTCAGAAGGAAGAGCAGAAATGATATTGTTGTGAAGTTGTTTGATGTCCATTACTATAGACACACAAAGTGATGGACCTATGAAATAAATGGCATGGAGAGAAGCAGAAAGTTCCTGCAAAAATACTGGGCAGAAATTGTGTGGATTCACTTTAGCATAGTTGTTACTCCCCCCTTTAGGGTAGATGTCCCATTGTCTAGTTAAAGAGTTGAGCTTGGTTCCAAGGTGTCCAGGGCAGAAACAAATGACCATGTTGAACTGCAAAAGGTATTACAACCATCTGGCTTGTTGGTGTGTGAGAATCTTGGTAGTAGAAAAGTATTCAAGATTCTTGTGATTGTTAACAATATCTGTTGGAAGTGGAGCCCCCTCAAGATAATGTTGCCAGATGTGGAAAGCTTCAAAAATAGCTAAAAGTTCCTTATCATGAGTATCATAGTTTAATTCTGAAATAGTGAAAGTGCAAGAATGAAATGCCACCAGATGAATTTCATTGTTGGAAGTGATGATAGAAACAATAGCTCCCAAAGCATAGTTGGAAGCATTGGTTTCTACAATAATTTGAGTGTCAGGCATCCAGTGAGTAAGAATAGGAGCAGAAACAAAAGCTTCTTTAAGTTTGTTGAAAGTGTCATGGCAATCTTGATTGAAGTCCCAGTGGACACTTTTCTGTGTAAGTCAAGTAAGTGGAACAGTGATGTTGGAATAGTTGTATATGAACCATTGGTAGAAATTAGCAAATCCAAGGAAAGACTGGATGTCTTTCACTTTCTGAGGTTCTGGCCAATCCTGTATAGTCTTGACTTTGTCTTCTGACATTGTCAGACCTTTTGGAGAGAGGATGTAGCCTAGGTATTCCACAAATTCAGAATCAAACTCACATTTGTTGGCACAAACAAAAAGTCCATGCTGGTGGAGATGGCAGAAAACTTCTTTGACATGTTTCCAATGCTGGGCAGTGTTGTCAGAATATATAAGAATATTGTCTAGGTAGATGGTAACACAAACATCCAATAGATCTTGGAAAATGTTGTTCATGAAATGTTGGAAAGCTGCAGGTGCATTGGTGAGTCCAAATGGCATGACTAGCCACTCAAAACTGCCATAGCATGTGTGGAACACAGTTTTCCACTCATCACCATCCACTATGTGGATGAGGTGATAAGCATGCCAGAGATCTAGTTTAGTATAGATGCATGCTTTCCAAGGACTATCAAGAAGGTTGCAGATGAGTGGTAGGGGATATCAGTCTTTCTTAGTGATTTGGTTGAGGCTGTGGAAATCTACAAAAAGGCAGAGAGATCCATCCTTCTTCTGCATGAAGAGAACAGGTGCACCATGCAGAGAGCAGGACAGACAAATAAACCCAATAGAAAGATGTTCATCAATGAACTTGCAAAGCAACTTTAGTTCTGACTGAAAGGGAATAGACTGTAACAAGCAGAGGTGTGGTGCCTTCCTCAAGGTTGATCTTCAAGTCATAAGAGTGGTGCAGAGCGAGTGTATCTACACATGTTTTGCTGAATACATCAGCAAACTCATGGTATTCCTTTGGGACCTTGGACAGGTCAATGGGTGCTTCCAAAGTGGAGGCAGAAAGTCCTGAAACTGTAGGGACAGAAAGGTTGAGGCAGAAAGTTTGCAATCCCAATAATTTACTAGCATGCATAAATGTGGCAGCATTTATGAAGAGATCAGCGGAAACTGCAGAGCAGTGTCAGAAACTGGTGTGGAGGGTTGCTGAACAGCAGAAGCCATTTGAGCAGATGTCAATGAACACAGAGAAATCCTGTGCAAAGGAGAATGGAAAGTGAAACTACTCAATTCCCAGTCAATCAACAGATTGTAGCAGGAGAGCCAGTTGTATCCAAGAACTAAAGAGCACAATGAATCAAGCAGAGTAACATAACAGGTTAAGGTCATGCATTCACCAGTTGGAAAGCAGACAGGAAGATTGACTACCTTGATAAGATAAGTGTTTGAGGAGCCATCAAATAGTTTCAGTACAATCTGAGGAATTTTGGAAGTAGAGAGTTCATGTAAACAAGTAAACACAGTATCAATAAAACAATGGGTCAAGCAGAGTTCACAAGAGTCAGAATAGGTACAGTAGAGTCAGAAATGAGCAGAGAAACAAGGCAGACACAGAGGGATTGAGAGTCAGAAAGAGCAGACATGTTGAGTCTGAACTCCATATTTGCACAGTTGAGTTCAATGCAGTTCTCAGCCTGTGCAGAGACCTGAGAACTACTCTCTATTTTCCAAGCTCTTAGAGCTGGAAGAAGAGGCATCCTTACTCTTGTCAGAAGTAGTAGCTGCACAGGCTTTAGCCTTGGTGGCAGAAGCAGCAGCCTTGTTGCAATCCTTAGCCATGTGTCCAGAACCTCCACAGAACATGCAGAGATTATTGTCAAAATGGTGTTGGTGCTCCTGAGAGGTCAACTTTCTGTCTTTACCAAGTTTGTCAGAAAGGTCTGGCTTTTTTGGAGTGGGTTTGGATGAGGACAAAGTCAAGGAATTGTTATTCAAAGATTTGTTGTTGCTGGTATTGTTGTTCAGGGTTTTAGACAAATTGGACTGCTGCTGGTTGTTATTACTGGAAGACTTCTTGCCCTTGTTGAAAGACTTTTCCAATTTGGTGGAAGCATTGTCAGCACAGGATTTCTTGCACTGTTGCTCCCAGTATCAGGCAGCAATAGTCTGAGCAATCTCCTTCATCTTGATAATCAGGGTAGGTTTTCTGGTCTGGGACATAATATCCTTAATATGATCTGGAAGTCCTTTGTAGTAGTGGTGGTGGAGAGCACCAGAGTCCCAAGAGGTCTTAACTGCTAGATGGTTGAACTCAACATTATATTTGAGAATGCACTGGTTATCACACATGTGGAGATTGTCGAGCTCTTCTGCTGTGTCTCCTGCTGGATCAATAGTACTGAAATTCTGTTTAAGCAAACTGACAAAATCTAGCCAGTCATTGGTGAGGTCATCAGAAACTATAGCAGGCTCAAACCAATCAAGGGCTGTTCCTCAAAGGTAGGATAGAGTGAAATTGATCTTGGTGGAATTGTTGAAATAAAGGTTCCAATTGTTGTGGAAGTAAATTGTGCACTGTAAAAAGAATGGGGCAAGCTTCTTTGGGTTGGAACCTTCATAAGTGTCAGGTTCATTTGCCTTAGGCTTGTTGGATCTTGAGGCATCTTTCTGACAAATGGATCTCAAGAGTTGTCCAAGTAGGCAAACTAGATCTGGGTCATTGTCAGGGGTTTTGTCAAAAGAGGGGTAGTCATCCTCATTGTCTGGGTCTTCAGGATAGCCACCTGGGCCACCTGGATTTCTGTTGTTGCCATCAGGATTTCCATTGTCATCACCAGGCAGACCAGCTTCACCACCAGGTGGACCAGCTTCACTGCCAGGTGGACCAGAAGGATTACCCTGAGGCAGAGAGTGTAAGGTCTGACTCTGTTCAGCAGAAGGTGCACAAATTTCACATTCCTTGCATTTGTTGCCAGACCCAGAGGCTGTCAGAGGCAAAGTTAGAATAGCACAAGCAGCAGAAACTGCACAAGTTGCAGGACAGTTAGCAAAAGCTATATTCTGATGAGACTGAGCATGTGCTGTATAGATTCAAGCAGGGGTTGTAGTCAAGAGAGTGCAAACCATAGATAAGAACTCAGAAGTGGGAATTTGAATACACTGTCAAGACTCGTTCCCAAAGGTGAATAGGAACTAGAGGATGTAGGTTTATGATAGCACCATGTTAGAAACAGTCAGAAGTACATTGGAAGGAGTTCTGACTGTAACACTACAGATAAGAACCATTGGCTTCAGCTTATGTGTTGTGCCCTTCCAGTTCTCATGGGCTCTAACTTAAACATGGTCCACATGTTGGAAGAAAGTACCACGGGGTCGGAAAGTTGTCAGAGACGACTTGGGGGTTTGACAACTAGAGACTAAGTCTAGTGTTGAGAGAGAGATAAGACTAGTCAACATAAGTCAACTAGAAGGGAAGTCAGAGCGGAGTCAGAGGTCGGAAAGCAAAGAGACTTAGAACTTAGTTGGAAGACTAGGTGGGATCTTAGTCGATATTTGAATTGGAGTCTAGGATACAGAATGGAACTACTTAAATACTAGTATCACTAATTGTAATAATGAAAGTGGAAGTAGCAACACTATGGAGATGTGGGATAATAAGAGTCCTTGACATATAATAAAAGTAGTGGAAGTGGAAGTGGAAATGTATCTGAGCAGAAGTGTTCATAGTAACAGTATTGTATAAATACAAGTCATAGGATCAAGACAATAGTTTGGAGATAAGCAAGAATGGAAACAGGCAGAAATAGTCAGAAGCATATCAGAAGACTGCTTTGGAATGTTGGAAAGTGTCAGAAGAGATTGTGGATATGACAGGGCCAAGCCAAGCTGTAAAAGCCATGGTTGAACCCCAGTCACTGTGGAGGGCCTACAACATCTTTTGGCCTGGCTTTGTGTATGGAAAGATGTTAGCTGGTGGCTTGAGCCAGGGCTTTGGTAGTGTGGCATCTTGGCACAGTGCTGTATAACTGAACATCAAGATTTCAGCCACCAAAGCCACTAATAATGTGCACAAACAATTCAATTATTCAGCACACATCCACCAAAATAGGCAATGGCAGGTACTGATCAACACAACAGCTCAAAGTGCTTAAGAACAGCATCAAGAAAGGTCACCAATCCTGACAACATTAGTGAACTACAGCTCTCTTCTCACTGAGAGGCAGCAGCAGCAGCTGAAGAACTTTGAAACAAAAGGCAGCAATTTTTGGATGTTTCACCACCACCTCAATCTATGCCACATCCCAAATCTGGAACAAATGCAGAGTAAAATCCCTCAATAGAGCCACCTATCACAGGTTTCAAATGCAGTGTCCCTGTCAACATTGATCAAGACTCAATTACCACTCCAGTCTCAACTGCTACTGGTATGTCATGGTATCTGTGAATAATATTGCAATTCTCCTTTAGCATTGAAGAAGGCATGCATCAAAGATCCTGTCAGTGAATAGACAATAACATTGAGATATTGGCACCTACAACATCAGTGAACAACAAGAGCTATGATATTGATGAGTTCTTTGATACTCCAACTGGTCCACAGGGAAAGAGATGTCATTGGTGCAAATTGTGCTTGTAAGTTTACCTCTGTACTTACTTTCAGGTGCTCAATAAATCACTCAATGACTTTCAGGCAAAGAGGACCAGACATCATGTTTGTCAGCAAAGTAACAATTTTACACTGCAATATTCAGTCCAAGCATTGTGTGTGTAGTTTCCCATCTTTTCTTCAATTTTTGCTGACTTTCTCCAGAAGAAGTGCAAGAATTTGATAGGAAAGAGCAACTTCCTCTCAATGCTTCCTGTTGATGTTATCACATGCAAAACTGCAGCCAAGTCATCACAACACAGATCAACCCACATCTAGAAGAATTATCACCTAAGGAATGTACAGTTCCATACTCTGACAAGTGTTTTCATGAGGCTGCTATAGAATGGCTGATTAGTACAGACCAGGTGTGTTCTGTATCATATAAATAAGACACACATTTATCTATCACTTTTGACAGCCAATTCAGGCACTCAAGCATCCTGCATTCAAGAACATGATCAACATTGCAGCACATGCTACTAATGGGGTCACTATTCCTAATTGCAAGGCTACTTGCTGCAAGATTATTGACACATTGAAGAAGAATCTATCAGATTTGAAAGAGAGACTCAACATGAGTAATGAATTCTTTTTATGTCAAATATTCCACCAATATGTTTATTAAAGAGTGAACATGTCAAAGGAAAAAATCCCTCACTACAGATGCATGGCAAGTATCCAATCAAAATGCATATCTCACTGTCACTGGGCATTGGATTGAGGAGATGTCCCCCAGTGTCTGGACTCTTCAGTCTGCATTATTTGGATTCACACAGATGAACAATGCACATGATGGTATTTAACATGGCTGAGCACTTTTCAAGATCATAAAAGACTTGGTATTGAACATAGGGTAAGTTAAACTCACACTGTTCAGAAGCACCTTAAACTTATGATGATTCTAGATAGGCTGGATCACCTGCAATAATGCTTTGAATAACAACACAATAGTGGTATATTTTGGAAGGCTTGTCAATCAGTCACCAAATGCATCAATTTAAAGAAGTGGGACACTCAAGCACAATGTATACAGTATGACTTAATTTATATGAATCATTTCTTAAGCTCACTCTCATTATTGACAGATTGCCTTGCACATGTTATCAATCTTGCAACACAAGCCATTATATCAACATACAGCAAGTCCAAACACTTTGATCCAGCCAATCCTGAGGCACATATACCATTGATTGATGTGTTATTCCATGACAAAGTTGGCTTCATTTGCCCAATAACTGTTAAATTCAGATAAATTTTCTTATTATTATTATTTCATTCATCACTGTTTCATAGGTCTGATCTTCTGCAAAATGCAAGCAGATGTTTCTTGACATCCAGATACATAAAGGAAAGAAACTACCAAAGATGCTATTACTTGACAGGCTAGTTTGTTGGTCATCAACATACATTGTGCTGGAAAGAGCAGAAGACTTATAGAAGGTAAGTTATTTATGGTTTTAGGTATATATATTATCAGTAATACCTCTGTAGTTTATTGACAATATGATGAGGAATGAGAACCTGAAGAGAGTGTCAATGTTGCTCCCACTGGTAGCTCTTTGAAACCATGGTTAGCTGAATGTAACCAATGTATTGAGGGACATGATGAGGTTCCCAAAGGCATGACCCTTCCTCAGTGGTGGGGAGTAAGTAACCTATTTATCTCACTATCTGCATTTATGCTAAATCAGAATAATAGATTAATGCAAGTTACATTCAAGTCTGGGGGTCACTCACTTGTGACTATTTAGCTATAATGGCCTCTCCAGTCTCAAGTGAGTGGGCATTTTCCTTTGCTGGAATCACCATCAGCAAACAGTGCAGTCACCTTTGCCATGATATTGTGGAGGCCCTCCAATTTTTGAAGTGCATGATATGTAAAGATTTACTTTACAGAGAATGGAGCTAGAGAGAGACTTGGATATTGTAGAGGATGATGGTGATGATGCTCAGGTAGATAAAGACAAACAGCCCATGAGTTGGGATTCACTCATCCTCAAGGATGATGACAACAATGACTGATCTAGTAGCTATAGAACATTGGTATTAATTTTCATTATTATCTTGTTATAATAATACAAGCCTTAGACTTGTGCCTCCAGCCTGCACAAAAGTTGCTGCACTCCTAACACTAGCAGGCTTTTGGCATGGTTCACAGCTTGTTGGGGGCTCCACCCCAACCCTCCGGCTGAATCCCAGGGTGTTGGCTTCATCTCTGCCACCCCTTCCTTATCTTCAACTGTACTTATCTCGAATGTGTTCGTTACAATCTCTGAATGTGACTAAATGTGACTTAATGTGACTTAATGTGACTAACCCAGTCCCAACCCGTCACGGCGGTTAATGGTGTTCTAACCTAACTTAACCAAAACCTAACTAAACCTAACCGGATCCCAACCAGGTTTCCGAATAGGGCCTAATTGGTTTGGCCGATGGCCAGCAGGCTATAGTTCTAGACTGCGGCAGGTCAACATACCCCAAGCTGCAGCCGGTATTCCGCTAGCTGTACATGTGTTGTAGTGGGGATGGATACCTCGGTACGTACATGTTTTGTGGAGCACAGACAGCGATGGAATGCAGGTGCAGATATAGTTGGGAAACGGGAATCCACGGCGGTTGTAGGTGCAGAAAAGGCGGGTGGAGACACGGAATCGATTGAACGAGTGGCCTAGGAAGGCAGCGGATAGTGATCGTCGCTCCACATCCACACAAGTCGCAGTGGAGCATCTGCCCTCGACGTAACATACCGAGATATCGGAGGTTCGTCAGCAGAACAGAAGCAGACAAGAAGAAGAGTCTCAAGCGAATCCGATGTTTAGACTGTGAATGTGCAGCAGCGGTTGCTTGACGCCTGACTTCAAGCATGACAGTTGCGGCTAACTACTTGTGTGTCAGCAGACACAGGAACACGCTGGCCATATCTATTATCGATGTCGATTTCACTGGGCAGTCGGGCAGCACTGCCGCGTCGTCACTCGTCCATGCCAACTGGTAACATGCATTTTTAAAAAGATGATGAATTGTTAAATTTGGTATGGTGGAGTGGTATGAATGGTGAATTGGTATGATACAAAAATGCATGTGAAACCGATTTTTTAATAGCAAAAAAAGCAAGCAAGAAAGCGAAAAATGAAAGAGGCCTGAACCATTCAGGCTCTTTTCGAGCCCTCCTGACAGAAGAGGGCTCTACATACCATCGGTGTCAACGCACAACCACCGACGGGGCACTAGTGTACTGTTAGATTGGAATTTTGGGAAGACTCCAGAGACTCCAACAGCTTTACAACAGACATTCTTGTTCTCGACAGAATTTGTGCACAGATGATCATGTCCGACGACGACTTGACCAATGACTCCTTATCCGATCCCTTCAGTCCCTCCCATCCCTTCCTAGTGGTAAGCGAGAACAAACTTCTTTCGACGCAACGACTCATGACCCTAGCGTCCACCACCTGCACACTATTCCCTCCTCCCCGAGTCATTGAACGCCACTCGGCACCGATAGCGATATCGAAGCCGATCACCTCATCGTCCTAGATGCTCACGCTCTCCTCGACGGCCGAGCGAGCGCCGTGCGTGGGGGCAGGGTAATCGGGCCGCCCATCGTTGTGCCCTTCGAGAGGGACAGCGAGAACGATGGGAACACGGCAAAGGGGTCGTTCGGCGAAGGCGACGCGACCATCAAGTGTGTGAACTTTCCGAAGGCGAGGGGCTGCCCGGAGCTGAGAAGTGCCTCTCCCTCTGCCGCGGGCACAACGGCCTTCTTGATGGGCGCGCGGGGGGACCAGAGGGAGCCGTCCTTGTCTCCAAACATCAGCTGAGGTGGACCCGGAGAGGTGAGTCCCATCATGTCCACGTCCATCTGAGCAGAAGCGGGGGCCTCAGACGCGGGCTCAGCTTCCAGGGTGACGGACTGCTAGAAGGCCTGCGCGAGACTCGTACTGGCTGGCTCAGGCACGACAAGCTCTCCCGCCGCGTGCGTCGAGAAGGACTGCGCGAGGGGCGACGGGACGGCCTTGAATACGCTGGGGAACACCGGGCGCGACGTGAGCTTAATAGGCGCAGGGACCCGCTTCTTAGGGGTGCTCTCCAATTTCTTCTCGACAGAGCGTACGTGGGCACGGGCGGGAAGGCCATTGATCATGTCCCCCTGCTCACAGCACTTCGGCCATCTGCACTCCACAGACCGCCCGCGCTCGTTGCTCTCGGAACGGTGGAGACAAATGGCAGGTATGTTGGCACAATAACAGCACGGAGAGTGTCGCACAGCGCGATGTGAATGATGTGGGAGAGTGGAGGAGACATGGAGGCAGTAGTTAGAATGGAGGCCATGTGAAGGATGGAGAGGGACGACGACGATGATGGCGCTATAGCAGCACTGAGAGCAGCGCGCAGCACGATGTGGGTGTGGGGAGAGGAGAGGAGACAAGAAGGCGGAGGCTGGGCTTGGGAGCAATGAAGATGAATGGCAACTATGTTGCAGCGCCAAGAGTGTCGCGTCGAACGATATAGGCGGAGTGGATAAGAAGGGAGGGCGAAGAGTAGAGAGGGTAACGAGCAAAGAAGATGATGGGATAGAGAAGTGAAGACGTGGGAAGACTCTCCAATATGGGAGCGTCATCGGACATCATTTCTGCACATTAATGTTCTCCCACACTCTGTCAGACGCTTGCCTTGTCTGGCTTTTGGGCACGGGTTGCCATCCGCACTCATCAATTACCTTGGTACCTGCTATCGATCACTTATCACTCTCTGCAAACTACTCTGTTACATAGCGTTAGTGTCGTATCGTCCTGTAGGTTGCCAGTCGTCTTTGACCCTATTCTCTTGTATTAACAAACTCATCTCAAGAACATGTCCGCTTTCGCCCAAAGCACAAATGTCAGGTTGGAAGACAGCACTGTCAACGTTGCTGGCGGCGATCTTGTCTATAACCATTGTATGATACATTTTTTCTCCATCTATGAGAGCATTACGGAAACTATTTTCAATATACAAGTTCACGGAGGTCCGGTCAATAATGGGAATATTATCGTTCAGAATGAGAACGGTGCGATTCATCATGATTTCCCTTTGCCCAGGCAAATCTAATGCTACTTGACTTCAGTTTTTAGCCTGATGAGGCCTCTCGTCGCTTGGAACGCTCTTTACAACTCTGCTGAACGAGAGCAACAGCATGCGTCTACTTGTCAGGAAGGCACCCGCACACGTGTCCTCAACGACATCGAGCGATGGGTCATAGATCCAAGTCTTCCCGCCGTCTGCTGGGTTTCAGGCTATGCTGGCACTGGGAAATCAACAATCGCTACCTCCATCGCCGAAACATGCTGCAAGCGCGGCTGGGTTCCCTTGACTTTCTTTTTTTCGCGTGGCAAGGAGGGCCGTACAGACTTGGTAAAGCTTGTACCTACGCTGGCCCAACAGCTTGTCCAGCACATCCCATCTCTTCAGATCCCCGTTGCAGACAGCCTCGCCAAACATCCAGCATTGTTACACCTAAATTTGAAAGAGCAGCTTGAAAAACTCATTTTACTTCCGATACGCACTCTCTCCGATATTCCATTCATTCTTATCATCATCGATGGGATCGATGAATGTCGTAAAGACAACGGCAAGAACGAGAACGAGAAAGTGGAGGATCAGAGACGCCTAATCGGAACGATTTGTAACTTCTGTAAACTATCTCCATCCCCTCCTCAGAAACTCTGTTTTCTCCTTCTTAGTCGGCCAGAAGCTCAAATCGAAAAGGAATTTGCTAATTTCAGGATCATGCACCTACGCCTTGAGGACTTCTCTAGTACCAATGATATTCGAGCTGTTCTTGTGAAGGAATTCGATCGTATTCGTGGGAGGCATCGAAATATAATCCGAGACGCATCCAATTGGCCCTCTCACGACCAGCTGAGGCAAATTATTCAAAAATCCGAAGGCGTGTTCATCTATGTCTCAACTCTACTTCGATTCATTGATAACGACTCTGACGACGATTCTGACAACGATTCCGACAATGATTCTGAGGTACTCACACCTTCTGAAAAGTTAACTAAGGCATTGTTGGCACATAGTGGCCTGGACCCGATCTACTATCAAATATTATCGACATTGAAACGCCAATCCAGAGATTTAATTTCTGCTATCATCTTATTTCGGGAGCCTCTTTCAATTACTGCAATTGCAGATCTCTTGGAGATGGAGCCCATGAAAACAAGAATATTGCTTTCTCGATGCCAAGCAATTTTTAGCATACCCGAAGATCCTGAAGATGATAGGACGGGTGTCATACCCTATCATGCATCTCTTGGAGACTTTCTTATGGATGCAAAACGATCCAGGAACCTTTATATTCAACCTGATGAGTGGCATAACAAAATTTTACTTCAGTGTGTTAATATGCTGAGAAAATGCTTTGAGGTGCCACAGCATGACAAAGTTATGACACGTGCGGTTTCATATGCAAGTCGCTATTGGGCATACCATCTTGGGAAGGCATCTCGGTACTCTGAGGCAGATTTGGAAAGCTGTCTCAAAAGTATCCTTCAAGAACATTTGCAGTCCTGGTTAATTGCATTAGGAAATTTCGAAGATTGTCATCGCCTTGAGATAGATCTTCAAGCTACTATTGAGGTAAGAGTGGCTATGTTTCTTCAGAAACTCTCTGATGCAATCATACCATTAGGTAATATCATCAATAGAGACATTAAGGAGTTTATGTGAAGATATTAAAGCTACAATATGTGTATGTGGAATATTTGATAATAATAGGAGTACAAAACTCATGTGAACATGATATTTCACAATCAGGATGTAAGTAACAGAAACAACTCTATCAAATGTGCAGAAATTATATTCATTTTTCATTCTTTCTGCTTGTCTTATGTACAGTTTGTATGAGCTATTTGCAATGACTTCTAACATTATTGCTGACATTTTCATGCTGTCATTGACTAAATATAGACAGTAAGTGCTAATTTATTCAAAATGAAAGTGTTATTTCTCACTCTTTGCTCATGCTGGCTGAAAACAGAATGTAAGTGGTTTTCTGTTTACAATGAAAGTGTTCACTGCTCACTCCTAGCTCCTACTGGCTGATTTCAGCTTGTAAGTGGCTATTTATTCACAATGTAGGTATTCACTGCTCAATCTTTGCTCCTGCTGGATGACAACAGCATGTAAGTGGTTGTTTGTTCATAACGGAGGTGTTTCCTGCTCACCCCTGGCTCCTGCTGGCTGATTTCAGTATGTAAGTGGCTATTTGTTCACAATGGAGGTGCTCACTGCTCACTCCTGGATCCTGCTGGTTGGTTTTAGGGAGTAAGTGGCTGGTTGTTCACAATGGAGGTGCTCACTGCTCACCCCTGGCTCCTGCTGGCTGATTTCAGTATGTAAGTGGCTGTTTGTTCACAATTAAGGTGTTCACTGCTCACCGCTGGTTCCTGTTGGCTGATTTCAGTATGTAAGTGGCTAATTATTCACAATGGAGGTGTTCACTGCTCACCCATGGCTCCTGCTGGCTGATTTCAGGAAGTAGGTGGCTATTTGCTAACAATGAAGGTGTTCACTGCTCAACCCTGGCTTCTGCTGCCTGATTTCAGTATGCAAGTGGCTGTTTATTCACAATGGAGGTGTTTACTGCTCACCCATGGCTCCTGCTGGCTGATTTCAGTTTGTAAATGGCTGTTTGTTCACAATGGAGGTGTTCACTGCTCACCACTGGCTCCTAATGGCTGAAAACAGCTAGTAAGTGGCCATTTGTTCACAATGGAGATGTTCACTACTCACCGCTGGCTCCTGCTGGCTGATTTTAGGGAGTAAGTGGCTATTTGTTTACAATAGAGGTGTTCACTGCTCACCCCTAGCTACTGCTGGCTGATTTCAGCTTGTAAGTGGCTGTTTGTTCACAATGAAGGTGTTCACTTTTCACCCATGGCTCCTGCTGGCTGATTTCAGTATGTAAGTGGCTGTTTGTTCACAACGGAGGTATTCAATGTTCACCCCTGGCTCCTGCTGGCTGATTTCAGAAAGTAAGTGTCTGTTTGTTCATAATGGAGGTGTTCACTGCTCACCCCTGGCTCCTGCTGGCTGATTTCAGAAAGTAAGTGGCTGTTTGTTCACAATGGAGGTATTTACTGCTCACCCCTGGGTCCTGCTGGCCAATTTCAGTATGTAAGTGGCTGTTTGTTCATAATGGAGGTGTTCACTGCTCATCCCTGGCTCCTGCTGGCTGATTTCAGTATGTAAATGGCTATTTGTTCACAATGGAGGTGCTCAATGCTCACTCCTGGCTCCTGCTGGCTGAATTTTAGGGAGTAAGTGGCTGGTTTTTCACAATGGAGGTGCTCACTGCTCACCCCTGGCTCCTGCTGGCTGAATTTTAGAGAGTAAGTGGTTGGTTGTTCACAATGGAGGTGTTCACTGCTCATTCCTGGCTCCTGCTGGCTGATTTCAGCCTGTAAGTGGCTGTTTGTTCACAATGGAGGAGTTCACTGCTCATTCCTGGCTCCTGCTGGCTGATTTCAGCATGTAAGTGGCTGTTTGTTCACAATGGAGGTGTTCACAGCTCACCCTTGGCACCTGCTGGCTGATTTCAGAAAGTAAGTGGCTGTTTGTTCACAATGGAGGTGTTCACTGCTCACCCTTGGCTCCTACTGGCTGATTTCAGTATGTAAGTAGCTGTTTGTTCACAATGAAGGTGTTCACTGCTCACCCCTGGCTCCTGTGGGGTGCTTTCAGTATGTAAGTGGCTGATTGTTCACAATGGAGGTGTTCACTGCTCACCCATGGCTTCTGCTGGCTGATTTCAGTTTGTAAGTGGCTGTTTGTTCACAATGGAGGTGTTTACTGCTCACCCATGGCTTCTGCTGGCTGATTTCAGTTTGTAAGTGGCTGTTTGTTCACAATGGAGGTATTCACTGCTCACCCTTGGCTCCTGCTGGCTGATTTCAGAAAGTAAGTGGCTGTTTGTTCACAATGTAGGTGTTCACTGCTCACCCCTGGCTCCTATTGGCTGATTTCAGGGAGTAAGTGGCTGTTTGTTCACAATGGAGGTGTTCACTGCTCATCCCTGGCTCCTGCTGGCTACTTTCAGTATGTAAGTGGCTGTTTGTTCACAACAGAGGTGTTCACTGCTCACCCATGGCTCCTGCTGGCTGATTTCAGTATGTAAGTGGCTGTTTGTTCACAATGGAGGTGTTCACTGCTCACCCCTGGCTCCTGCTGGCTGATTTCAGTATGTAAGTGGCTGTTTGTTCACAATGGAGGTGTTCACTGCTCACCCCTGGCTCCTACTGGCTTAAAACAGCAAGTAAGTGGCTATTTGTTCACAATGGAGGTGTTGAATGCTCACCCCTGGCTCCTGCTGGCTTAAAACAGCAAGTAAGTGGCTGTTTGTTCATAATGGAGGTGTTTGCTATTCACCCCTGGCTCCTGCTCGCTGATTTCAGGAAGTAAGTGGCTGTTTGTTCACAATGGAGGTGTTCACTGCTCACCAATGGCTCCTGCTGGCTGATTTCAGCATGTAAGTGGTTGTTTGTTCACAATGGAGGTGTTCACTGCTCACCCCTGGCTCCTGCTGGCTGATTTCAGTATGTAAGTGGCTATTTGTTCACAATGGAGGTGTTCACTGCTCACCCCTGGCTCCTGCTGGCTTAAAACAGCAAGCAAGTGGCTATTTGTTCACAATGGAGGTGTTGACTGCTCACCCCTGGCTCCTGCTGGCTTAAAACAGCAAGTAAGTGGCTGTTTGTTCATAATGGAGGTGTTTGCTATTCACCCCTGGCTCCTGCTGGCTGATTTCAGGAAGTAAGTGGCTGTTTGTTCACAATGGAGGTGTTCACTGCTCACCGATGGCTCCTGCTGGCTGATTTCAGCATGTAAGTGGCTGTTTTTTCACAATGGAGGTGTTCACTTCTCACTCATGGATCCTGCTGGCTGATTTTAGGGAGTAAGTGGCTGTTTATTCACAATGGGGGTGTTCACTGCTCACCCTTGGCTCCTGCTGGCTAATTTCAGTATGTAAGTGGCTGTTTGTTCACAATGGAGGTGTTTACTGCTCATCCCTGGCTCCTGCTGGCTGATTTCAGTATGTAAGTGGCAGTTTATTCACAATGGAGGTGCTTACTGCTCATCCTTGGCTCCTGCTGGCTGATTTCAGTATGTAAGTGGCTGTTTATTCACAATGGAGGTGTTCACTGCTCATTCCTGGCTCGTGCTGGTTAATTTCAGAGTGTAAGTGGCTGTGTGCTCACAATGGAAGTGTTGACTACTCACTACTGGGTCCTGCTGGCTGATTTCAGTATGTAAGTGGCTGTTTGTTGATAATGGAGGTGTTCACTGCTCACCCCTGGCTCTTGCTGGCTGATTTCAGGAAGTAAGTGGCTGTTTGTTTACAATGGAGGTGTTCACTGCTCACCCCTGGCTCTTGCTGGCTGATTTCAGAGAGTATGTGGCTGTTTGTTCACAATGGAGGTGTTCACTGCTCACCACTGGCTTCTGCTGGCTGATTTCAGGGAGTAAGTGGCTATTTGTTCACAATCAAGGTGTTTACTGCTCAACCTTGGCTCCTGCTGGCTGATTTCAGTATGTAAGTGGCTGTCTGTTCACAATGGAGGTTTTCACTGCTCACCCCTGGTTCATGCTGGCTGATTTCAGTATGTAAGTGGCTCTTTGTTCACGATGGAGTTGTTCACTGCTCACCCTGGCTCCTACTGGCTGAAAACAGCTAGTAAGTGTTTTTTGTTCACAATGAAGGTGTCCACTGCTCAACCTTGGCTCCTGCTGGCTGATTTCAGCTTGTAAGTGGCTGTTTGTATACAATGGAGGTGTTGACTGCTCAACCTTGCTCCTGCTGGCTGATTTCAGATTGTAAGTGGTTGTTTGTTCACAATGGAGGTGTTAGGGTTAGGGTGCGTCGCAACTCCGAGCGGAGCGAGGAGTTGTGTTAAAAAGTTTGCTGAGGTGAGAGGGGACGAA
>JASFDF010000391.1:0-21947 GCA_036937115.1 Nidularia sp. FH-822889 | reverse complement strand
TTGTCCTTCCTTATCCTCAAGCTTTTATCTCATCCTGGATGGCTATTCTTAGCTCATTTCTTGGCCTGATTTTTGGTCTGCTTGTATTTTGAGCATTGCTTACTAGTGATTGCATGTTTATTTGTATTTATTCTCTGGGAGGGTGTCTCACCAGAGCCTTTCTCTTCTATTTCACTCTCTTCTTCAGAGCCTGACTAACATATTTGACACTTCATTCCTTCATGCCTCTCTTACTTATCTTCTGTCTGTGTCTTGTAGGTTTCTTACTGATGTAGCATAGACCTGTATATTCCATTTAATATTATTTTATGTCCCATTTGCCTATGATTATCCATATGTTCCACTTTCATGTGATGTTCTCCTATATTTCTTATTCTTTCATTGTGTGTGACTGTTAGGGCTCACATCTGAAGCCAAACAAACACCACCATCACTTCAGTTTGGCTGCACTATAGCTGCTCTCAGTTACAGCTTAGCTGTATCAGTTTCCCCCAGGTTCTGAATGCTGGTGCTATATTCAGCACTGCTGTGCTCTGCATTTTCCTTTGTTCTAGCTAGCCCATTTTTTCCAGTACTTAGGGCTTTGTTATTGTACTTTGTCCTGTCATAGCTAGCTGTCTTCACTAATATCATAATTTAGATGCTGATATGTGGTTTTCTGTGAGTGCTTAGGTGTAGATCCACCTAGGGTGTATCAGTAGTGCTTGAAATTCTGGTCTAGTCTAGTCTTTTAACCTAAAAGCACTTGGACCAAGACTGATACTAGTCTGCCTCATCCCTGAAACTTCAAAAGACTGGACTGAGACCACAAAAGACTAAAACTGCAGTCTTTTGTGGTCTTTAGACTGGTCTTGGTCTGCACCAGTCATAACTAGTTTAACACCAATTTTTCTATAATATATGCTATGGATTTTAAAATATGAATGGATAAAATTATTGACATAGCATTTATCTTTAAAATGAGTTCAAGAACATTGAATTATGTTAAGAACTGATGTATTTATTAAAATATTCTGGTACAACTACCATTTTAAAAAATATTTTACAGTTTTGAACATATCTCTGTCAGTTTTTGATTAATTAATACATTTTTTGGCATGTTTTAAAGGCTATTCATAAAGGTACAAAAGACCAGTCTTTTTGCTGTCTTGTAATCTCAAAACCAAAAGACTGGGACTGCTGGTCTGGTCTTTTGCAGTCTTGGTCTGTTCTGGTTGCAGCTTTTTTACAGTCTTGAAACCAGACTTCAAAGCACTACCCTTGAGCAGTATCCAGAGAATAGGCCCATTCTGTTTTTAACCAAGCTAAATGGTTATTTACAAAGTGAGAAGTCCAGGTTTATCCTACACCAGTTTCTGGAAACTCATCTCCAAGACAAGCACAAAGAATTGCATAAACATGCTCTTTCAAACATTTGTGGCTAAGCAGAAACCCATGGTGGCTGCATTCCTCAGTATAGAGGAGCACAGTTTCAACTTCTTCATCAGTCAACCAGCATTTCTCTGCATTAAACTTGCCAATTGATATTCTGCTATTAGCATGGTTTGAGACTGTATTATGATTGAGTTTCACTGATTGCTCTGTTTCCCTTCAATGCTCATTCTTTACTCCTTTGTAAATCATCTGCAGACCCTTCCTCTTTTCACTGGGCATGAGTTCCCTCTGACTCTCTGCAAAATACATTTTCATTGCCTTTCCCATCGATAATTCATTCTCCTCCCTCACATCTTGGCACTGAGAAATGCCAGATCTTGTGTTTCCAGGAATTTGTAAAATGATGATGTATGGAAAAGGATATTAAGTGTTGTTGATTTCAAGCAAGGAATTGGTGGTGGGAAAAGTTGGAACCTGGGGGAAGGCTTGAGAGGTGGCATGTTATAACTCACTCAGTCATTTTACATTGAAATCACATTGGGATAAGTCCCATTTTTGTTGTATCTAGAATAAATACAGTGGCATCATCCTTTAATATCATTGTGGTATGTGAATAGGAGGAAAAGTGTCAGGGTTCACTATATTCCTGGAATATACTTGACCCATGGAATATACTTTATCCATGGAACATTCTAGAACATGGAACATTCTAGAACATGGAATGTGTTAGAATCTGGAATATAGATAACCCAGATCTGAGTCAGAGGCTTACTAAGCCAATTACTCAGCTATGTCTTACTCAGCTACATATGACTCAGTTGCTTATTCAGCCTAGCTATGCAGTAGTTAGTCATCCCTTCAGAATATTCTAGAAGTAGTGCTCAGTAGTATATAAACCCCTCATGTACAGTAGCTAGCCTCAGCTTCAATCTCTTAGGAATTCCACTGTCTAATGTATGTCTTAAGTCATTGGATGTCTCACCCCTCTATTCTCCTCCCCTTTGCTCAAGCTTGGTGTTAGTGGCCTTGTCATCCCAATAGTGTTGCCCTAACATCTTGTCCCTCTGTGTTTCTCTTACTTATCTTCTATCCATGCCTATTAAGGTTTCTTATGTAGCATAGACCTGTATATCTCATTTACTATTGTTCTATGTCTTGCCTATATATGATTATTCATATGTTCTTCTTTCATGTGATGTTCTCCTATGTTTCCTATTCTCTCATTGTGTGTGACTGTTAGGGCTTGTGTCTGAAGCCAAACAAACACCACCATCACTTCAGTTAGGCTGCACTATAGCCACTCTCAGTTATGGCTTAGCTGTATTGGCTCCCCCAAGTTCCAGATGCTGGTGTGATATCCAGCACTGCTGTGCTCTGCATTTTCCTTTATTCTAGCTAGTCTATTTTTTCCAGTACATAGGGCCTTGTTATTGTACTATGTTCTATTGTAGCTAGTTATTTTCACTAATATCATAGTCTGGGTGTTGATATGTGGTTTTTTCTCTGTGTTTAGGTGTAGATCTGCCTAGGTGTATCATGGGTATAGGAGCAGTAGGTGATCAGAAGGGTGCAGCAACCACTGGCTTAGGCCTTGCTCCAGTGGTCATAGAGGTGGGCATTGGGGCAATCCTTGTCATTGCTGCAGTTGTGGTGGAGGTAGTCATTAACATCACAGCCAGGTATGGAATTCTTAATACAGTTACCAGTGATGGACTCCTCCTCACCTGTGATATAATATCAGATTGATTGTCATCTGTTTATATTGGTCAGCAAAGTAGACTATCACTGGCACAACTTGATGTACATTATTTCAAAGATAGTGCTGAACATTTCAGGTGGGCTCTTTATCAGTTTCACATTCTTCAAGGTGAGGGATACCCAGCAAGGTACCCAGAATAAGCTCTTTGTATGTGCCTTTTGTGTCTTTTTGCTTTTTTTTTTTTTGCCTCTGACCAGCCTTTTCTTCTTTAATAGGCAATCTTTATGAACACTATCCTTTCAGTGCCTCTTTCTAATCAGCTGCAAGTCCCCTTCATTGCCATGTGTAATATTTACAAGAGCTGCAAGTGCCCTAGCTGAATCTACAGTTGGACTGCACTTGTCACCTCTCAAATCATCATCAAAACTCTGTGGAACATTGTTGGCTCTCTGTTCCTCTTCTTCACCTAGTACTGGACTGTTGGCCTCCCAAGCTTGCATGCTGGTTACACCTTTATCATGTTGTATATCACATACCTGCTTTACTATACCACTATTAGACAGGTATTCTTAAGCATGCATGGCCATTGCTGGCAATGCAGATGCTGACATGCATTATTCCAGGCTGTTGCTGCAATGTCTCCTAATATAGAGATCACCATGCTGTTATTCTTCTTCCTCTTATCATTCATCATCACATTGTGAGTCTTGCTTCTTACTCTCTGAGGAATTTTGAATGGGACTGATGCTCATCAATCCACCAGCAACAGTGTGTTGCAACCCTTCTGCCAACTTGGCTGGTGGTGCTGGATGTACTGCCTCTTGCCATACACCTACCTCATTGAGGGACTTCTCAGAAATGGTTTGTCCTCCTCCTTTCTTTCCCCCATCCTGTCATGATATCTTTTTTCATCAGCCATTGGCCATCAAAAAGTCTCCTGCTCTGTCATCAAGTTTGTCACCATCAACCCACCCTCAGGGAGGACTTGCTCACAGTACATGGATACTTACATCTCTGCTGCTGGAGGCTATCTTACCAACCCAGACATGTTGAGTGCTTACCAGTATTGTGCTGTATGCAATATGGACCAGTTCCTCCTATCAGCATTCAATATCAAGTATAGCCATGCATGGAGGAATTTCAGAATTGTCATCATGTTTGTGGTGTTCAATGTGAGTGATTGCTTTAATCTTAGTTCTTGATTAAGTTGCTAATTGATTTGGTGATAGATTGTCTGCATATATCTCTTGACCTACCAGTTCCACATCTGCACCAGCAGTGTTGTCCAATATGTGAAATACCTTTTCAATAAGAAGAAATACAAAATAATCTACATAGTATATTTTTACATTCTAACCTCTCAGATAGACTCTTCTCACTAGTTACTGATTCCTTACAACACCTAACTCTATTCATGCATAGATTCTCACAAATTATTCTAATTACAATTCATGTACATATATTTGTCATGAATGACAATGAGATTAGTAGTAATAGGATTGTAGGATTAGATTATGAAAGAACTCAATAGTAGGATAGGATGCTAAATAGTAGGATGCAATCCACATTTAAGCTTATGATAGTAGGATGGTTGTTCTGATAGTAGGATTGGTGGGATGCCCCTGCAAAGTGCTAAGTAGCCATAAATCTCCTATGCTGACCAGCCAGGGAGGCCTATAGCTGCTTACAAAGTATATTGACTGAGAGAGAGCAGATTGCCCACAGAGAAAGCAGTAAATGCCATTGAGGTAGTGGGCAGGGGTATGCAAAAAGTGTGACATATCCCTCCTGTGAAAGCAACTGTCTAGTTAAAAAGAATCTAAAGACATGGATAGCTATCTTAATGTAGCTAGAGAAGCATATCCAGGATGTAATGTATGTACCTCTCAAAATTTGTACCATGAAATAAAATTTGGAGCACTTGGCTGGTTTAGCATTTCTGGGTGCACTGTCCACTATAACTTAATGGAACATTATGAATTCCTAATACCCATGATATCTTGTAAGGTGTGAATGCACATTATACAACCATTGCTATAAGTTAATTTTGCAAGCCCTTGCACACTTATTTCAGTTATGGCATGAACCCTCTGGAAGTATGTCCTTGTTATATACTTCTTTCCCCCTTTTGCATTTAAGAACTTTATTGTCATCATCAGTCTGTGGGTTTGCAATGACCCTGGTATTGATATTTGGATTAGGAATGGGAGGTAGGGTGAGCATTCAATCACTTGTGGCTGAAATATCTGCATCTTCCTGGCTTCCAGAAAGAATACCCATCAATGTTGAACCTGATAGACTGCTCTGGTAGTTCTTTGTGCTCTTTTCACCATTCTGTGGGCCCAAGCACAAAACAGCATTATTAAATGCCTTTTCAAAGTCAAAGTCAGGATATAAATTTTCAGAGGCATTAAAATCCAACCTATCTAAGTTCATGTTGTCAAAGTTGAAGTCAAAGAATCCATTGGTAAATTCATATCCTGTGGCAGGTACATTGGTGGAGTCTGAAGCTGTATTTGGGTATAGATTCCAGTCTTCTGGCAGGTTTTGAATGTTAGAAGCAGGAAAAGCTGGAGAAATGATTCAGGTTTGCAAGGTTGATGTTAACTAGAGTATAATTGGGGTAGAAATCGAATTCACCTGAAAGATCTGATTGAAGAGGATCATTGTGGACAAATGTATTTGTGTCTGAAACAGATTGACCTAAGCCATCCTCCTGGTTTGAATCTAGTTGATATATTCAAAGAAATTATGAACATATGGTCAGCATCATGATGCTCAATTCAATAAAGTTATTGGACTTACCAAGGACTTCCACTTCTGGTGGATTCTCTGGTACAGTTGCAGGTACCAAGTCAAAATCACTGACTGAGACAGAAGTCAATGGACATTGTCCATTGATACATACTCCATTCAAGCTACTGTCTTTGAGTGCTTGGATAGACACCTTTATTTCTTTTATCTGTATCCTCCATTTCCTTCTTTCTTACAACCCACCATAGCTGTCCAACTCCATTTGGAGTGCCTTAATTCTGTTCTTTGAATCCAGAACTTTCTCTGCACAAAGAGCCTTGATTTTCTCCTGTAATTTGTTGTCCATGGCCTGTGACTCATCCTTCTGAGTGGTAATGGCCTTCAATTGACAGCTAAGAGTTTCAAATTGTGAAATATCAGCATGCTGTTCACTAAGATGCTCATGGTCCATTGGGCCATTCCAGTGCTTAGGAAGAACACCAGATTTCTTCATAGCCTCTAATTCATTGCCCATCTTCCCATCAGCTTTGCCTGCACTAGCCTTGAGAGTTGAGTCATTATCATAGTAGAATAGTAGTGATATGCCCCAGGCAGATCTACACCTAAACACTAAGGAAATACTACATATCAGCATCTAAATGTATGGTATTTGGTGAGAACATCTAGCTATGACAGAACAGAGTACAGTGATAAAGTTCTAAGTACTGGAAAGGAAGGGCTAGCTAGAATGAAGGATAATGCAGAGCATAGCTGTGCTGAATATAGCACCAGCATTCAGAACCCAGGGGGAACTGATATGGCTAAGCTGTAACCGAGAACAGCTATAGTGCAGCAGAACCAAAGTGATAGTGGTGTTTGTTTGGCTTCAGACATGAACCCTAACAATGACACACAATGTAAGAATAAGAAACATAGGAAATTGTCACATGAAAGTAAAACCAATGGATGATCATAAACAGATGGGAATAAAATAATATTGAATAGAATACACAAGTCTACGCTAAGTCAGTAAGAAACCTACAAGACACAGAAAGAAGATAAGGAAGGGAGACACAGAAGAGCAAAGTACTATCTATGTTAGACAGGCTCCAAAGAAGAGAGCGAAATAGAAGAGAAAGACTCCAGTGAGACACCAGCCCAGAGAATAAATATGAAAAAACATGCAATTGCTAGTAAGTGATGTCCAAAATATGAGCAAACTGAAAACCAGAACAAGAAATGGGCTAAGAATAGCCATCCAGTATGAGATAAAAACCCAAGGATAAGAAAGGACAAGGGCAACAGGGATTTTGCCTCCATTCTCTCACAACACAGTCTGCAGTGACAAGCCTATCAGCTCCTGCGATGCTAAGTCAGAGGATCAAGCAGATTCCAGTTTGGTTTTGAATTTAGAAGTGCTAGCTAGAGTTAGTATTTTGAGAGAAAAAACCACCCTATACCCTACTCTAAGAGAACAACAAACTGAGTACCATATAACAAAGTCCAAGACTAAGTCCTTGAGTATTATTAGTGATTTGAGAAGCCTGAGGGAAAGGAAGACCATCCCTCTTGGCTTAATTGGCAAAAAGTGCGATTTCAGGAGAAAGGAAGACCATCTCCTGGGATCCTTGCTTAAGGACAGAAGGAAGACCACTGTACCTTAGGGAGTTAAAGTGGGAAAGGAAGACCATCCCTAATTATATTTAGAGAGACCATTGATATTTGCAAGGGAAGGAAGACCACCCTTGTAGATTTAAAGAGATTTGTATTGAGAGGAGCACTATCTACCCTTAGAACAAAGTGGCCTTGCAAGCTCTAGAGAAACAAAGACCATCTCAAAGAGTTATAGCTAGATAAGTGAAAAAGAAGACCATTCACTGCATCTAGCTAGCATAGTGTCAGACATCTTTTTACCTTATCTTGAACATTTTGTATCACATTTTCAAATACAATCTCACTTCAGACTTGCCCCCAACAAACTTGAGAGGTAGTGACCAGTCTGTAGGACAGTTAAAACAATTTTATTGCCATATCTATCCTACAGACCACATCCCCTTTTCAGTAGTGATAATCATTCCTTTACCTTATTACAGCCTCACATATCTCCTACCTGATTCCAGTCACCACATTACTCCCAGCATGACTGTCCTCACCAGGATTGGAGTGACAGGGCATTAAATCCCAACTCTCATTATCCATTTTTAAAAGGAAGCAGTTAAGCAATGGCAAAAGCCAAGGATGGTTGATTTTCTGCTGATACCAGTGTGCATGTAACCATAAACCATTGTTTCAAGGTGGACTTGAAAAGCATACCTTGGACAGGTTTATCTTTCATATTACAACAAAACTCATACCAATTATCAATTTCTTCTTGTGTCTTGAGCCTATAAACCCCTTTAATCTGTCTATTATCTCATTAGGAACTATGGAAGGGAGTTTATCCATATTTCTAGCATCAAAGAGACATTAATTTGAGCTATCCTGCATTTGAAGGGCCTTAAACCTACTGTTTAAAATGGATATAACAAGTCTTCAGTATCATCATCAGAAAGTCTGTTGCAGTCCTCAGAATATTGTTCAGGAGATGAGGAGCATGTTTAGCAACATACACAAACAGTTCATCTGCCAGACCCTGTGCCTAAGGTGCTTCAGCATCCAAAATGATAGCCCAGAGAAGCACCTTAGGGTCATCTGGAAAAAATATGGAGAACTTCAAGATAGTTACTGTAATTTCTGGAACAAGTCAAAACAGCTCAGAGAAAAGGCAAGCAAAAACTGTTCTATTATTTCAACTGCAGTAGAATTGTGCAAAGGTAACTCCTGGAATAATTTCAATTAAGTTAGCACCATGATAGACCTGGCAGCTTGAAATTATAAAAGACTTACAGTGCTTAAAGCATTCCAAAAACCCTACAACCTCCCATTCACCTATGTCACCTTTCACCCTCTTAAACATGTAGTCAATCACCAGGTAAAAGACCTTGTGAATAAATTTTGCAAGCCTTGGTTGCATGGTGATAACCCATCTGGCTTCACCTGTAACAATGACTGCATGAATATTGTGCTCCATGACTGGAAGCTTGGATTTTTGTCTAAGAAACTCATTCATGGGGCTTTGAAATTTTGTTTTAAGCTCTTATAAATCTTAACAGTCATGTACCAACCTTTCCAACCCAATCCCTCCAGATAATCTCTCAATTTGTGTTTATGAACTCCATCTCACAATCTTTGTTGGTCCATGTATGCAGGGCTCACAACTGAGATTGATTGCCCACCATACATAGCAGAAGTTGATGGTGCTATTTCAAAGACAGTTCATGACTATATTCACTGACATGTAGAAATATATATGACATACTGTTCATCTGTTTCTGGATAGTCAATCCTGGCTTCCCATCCAGTTCATGATTCCAGAGTCCTCACATTTCATCCATGTCTGGTTCATATTGCTGACAATTTGCAAGAAGGTCTTCATCAAAGAATTGACAGGTGTTGAGGCCATTACATGTCAAGTGTGCACAGTGGCACAAGGCAGAGTAGTCTGGATTGTCTTCATAAAAGCCTGAGACAGAAACATCTCCTTTGACTAAGCCAGATAGTCCTCCCCATGAGTCCTGGTTCTAATAATTAAATAAAAGCACCAAAGTAAGCTCAAAATCAAAGAAAAAGTCTTCAATACTGCACCTCTGCATGTATGAAACCATCAATTGAGTACAGCTCTCCATTTGATTTGCATAGCAAGCCTTCCAGTGATATTAGATCCAATAATGTAGCAGATTTATCTTTAGGGACTGTCCAGGTTTAAGGAATGAATGTAATTGTAGAAAGGTAGTTAACAGACAGCTTGGTTGTGAGATTGAGCAGTCCAGTTGAGCTTTTGGCTTTGCCAAAGTCTTGGTTTGAGCATCCTTTTCCTTTCCACTGTGACAGATTCTTGTTGCCTGCAGGGATAGAAGGGAATGACAGAACAAACTCAACCTCTGGAGATATTGAATATGAACCTTGCAGAGAACTTATTTTAAAGGTTACCATTTAGAAGTTAAAAAAGAACTCATATTTGATTAACAGCTCTTTGGAAGCATTGTCCTTGGGTTCATTTTTGACTTCACTGTAACGGTGATTCTCAGATTTCTTGTTCTTGTATCTCCTCTCCTGGGCACGACTATAAAATCATCATCATCCTCATCAGAGATTGTAATCGGATTTTCAGGATTCCCTAAAGTACTATAAACCTCCGAGGGAGCAGAAGAAGTTGAGAGAGGAGAAGAAAGAACTTGAACATTGAAGAACCCAGGCCCAAGTAGAGATAAATGATCAATGTCGGAGGTAAAATCTGATGCCTCAGACATTCTCGACAGCGTACTATTTAATTGAAATTAATCAAAATACTGCATGAATTGTACAAGACAACTGTGAAACTGAGCAAGCACTCATGGATGACATCTGAGAAGAGGGGCGCGAGGCTTCTGAGGTTACTTGCTTGAACCAAAGCATCCATGCTTCGAATGCAACTGGTAGGATCCATTCGCATGCATTCTCCACTGAAAAATACTCATCCAGAGAGTATGTGGCTGTAGTAATCTGCAAAGAATTTAATCAAAGATTAAAGCCCAAAATTACAAGCTTATAATGTCTCGATACTGCTTGATGTCTTCCGGTGTTGCATTGTCCAGTAAACCTCTCTCACGGGCACTTTGCAATGAAATATTTGACATATTTTCAAGCCAAGTCTCATATAGCTCATATCCACGAATTGATACACAGGCCTCAGGGTTTTCAAGGGAGAAAAATGGGATGTGGGATGACTCGGAAAGCGCAGCAGAAAAAGCCTATAAAATTGAGAATAAATACAGCCATTTTGATTGGATGAACACTGATATACTCACAAATTCTCGATACTGTTGTAGCTTTCGAAAATTTCTGATATGTTGATACGCATTCTAACTGAAGTGAAAAGAATAGTCCAGTTAATGGTAAATTCAGCAACTGTTGATGTGCCCATGGTACGCCAGGTTCGAAACCCAACAATAAAATAAGCACACGAGAGATTTGACAGTGAGACGACAGGTTCGAGGGTGTAAATACAAGGAATCAACAATGATTCCTATGGTATAAATGAAGTCGACACGGAAACTATAGTGAAAATGACAGCAAGAGCGAGTAGATGGAATATCGAGATTGAGGGGTGAACTAGTTATTTTAGCTAAAAACTCGACAGGCTTTTATACTACAGAGGCAGTACTTATTTAGGAGAACAGCGGCGAGAGAATATCACAGGGAGTTCGAGTCAGTCCAGGTGGTAGCTAAGCATAAGGGGAAGTAATACAGTAGAATAATAAATATGAATCAACGAGTCAGGACAGGACAGAAACTAAAAATGATATCACAGTGCCTAAATTGTAAGACAAGAACCATGCCATACCAGTGGAAACCAAAATGGAGGGTGATCGACAGGGAAAAAATTAAATTGAGTATCCAAGCATCGTGATATGTCGACACCTGAGAGATCCAAAATGAATGCCCTCGTTGGACTGATTCACACGGGAGTCGGTCGATTGTCAGAAAAAGAAGTCAACGGTGATCCCATGGGAAGCTAGGCAGGAAATGTCCAAAAATGGTGAATGGTGGGGCATTAATAAAAGAGTCAGGAGCTACGGAATAAGAGCATGCAAGATGATGTCGAGGTGAGTCATAAATTGGGTCGGTGGGTGGATGGTTTCAAAGCTCGTCCCTATCAGTAGGCAAGGTAATGGCAAAGAACAAGAATCACGCCATTCATTCCATCCCGAGCCATCCTACTATCGAGCCCCTGGAAGTGAAATGGAACAGAGGTAAGTGGGCGGCTAATTAATCATGCGGCAAGGTGGGCTGGTGCCGTGTGGAGTTTTAAATGATAGGCATGGTGCCGCTGCCTTGCCGATCCTTCTATTAAAATCTGACCCTACTATTGGGTTTTATATAATCCTACTATCAGTAGACCATCCTACTATCGAAAAGCTATTAACACAATACTATTACTACTATTCTCGTATAGACTCATCCGCCATCCATTATCGTTACCCATCATGGACTTTTGGTTATGTTACGCAAATAATGTAGAGGTACAGGGCTCAATATCGTTCATTTATTCTCATTTCTTAATGGAAATGGAAGATTTTTGTGTCTTTTTCTGTGTGCCTTTGAGCTGCGTATATGTACTCCTAAATTTACTTTAATGTTGTTTAGAACAGATGGCATTAGCCAACCACGAGTTGAAACTCCGTGTATTATGATGCTTGCAGGCCGCAGCTTAGCTGAACTTGAAGATGCCGCAGTTTCATTAAGTTATGCTGACAATGGGTCTTGCAACACATTTCAAGGGTCTGTAGTGACATGGTATCGAAGAGAGAAACAAGACAGATTCTGCTGACAAAGGACATCGCAGTGTTGAGTGAGAAACGAACAAAATAAGGCGGAAAATCTATTCCTGTGCGTATGATACGTATTGGGTAACTTAATTTTTCGTATGGTAGGGTATATGTACAGTATTATTAGCAACACGAAGTGACAGTGGGTCGTGTTCGGTATACAGGGCGAGTAGCGCGATTTCGTGGTTTCATGCGTAATGCAGACGCTCGGGGGTTTACTGGTTTATTCGGTGGTAGTGCCGTGCAAGAGTTCGAGAGTCTAAAAGTTCCGTTACGTCCAGTTCCAGAAGGTGGTGATAAGAATAGCGGTGCGCGTCGAGCCAAGCCAAGAGAGTTAGCGGGGGTGATAACGATAGTGGATGGAAGGCCAAGATACACTGCAGGGGTAAGTAGAATCGCATGGGGTCGCGAGACCTTTAAGCCAAAGGACATACAGGCAAGGATAAAGGAAAGGCTGCAAGGGTAGCAGATGATCAGAAAGGCGACCCAACTGCTGGCCTAGGCCCTGCTCCCGTAGGTGCAAGGGTGTACGTTTGAGCAGTCGTTGTCGCTGTCAAACTTGTAGTCGTCATTGTGGAAGGGGATGATGTTCACGAAGCAGTCATCGATGACGGACTCCTCATCCCCGTCACCCCCGCCTCCGGCCCCTCTTCGATCCTATGCCCTCCTCAGCACATCATTAAAGTTGATAATCGACGGGCTCGTCGAGAAGCACCTGTACGCATGCTTAGAGAGGGAGCCGAGCGCGAGTAAGGGATGGGCGGGGACGCAGGGACGCGGATAGGTGTGTGGATGTTAGACTTGGCGCTGATGGACGGTCACCCCCCCCTCCCAGTGTTGTACGTTCGCCGCTTCCCGTTGCTGAGTTGCGCAGGTACAGTTACAGAGGTGATGGGGGGTACGGTAGGGTGGCAGGTGATAAGTCCGTTCTTGAGCCCGCGGGTGTCTCGGAAATGGGTTGAGGTTGGTAGTGCATGCGCAGCGGGGTGTACATTCCAGTGAGAAGAGACGCACGCACACAGAGGAGAACCTGCAGCATGGGAAGAGAAGCGTGCCGCATGCGGGACAAAATAAACCCCGGTAGTGACAGCATGGAAGGCGAGGAGCTGGGGTGCAGGGGGCGCAGCGCATTAAGTGGAGTATGTGAGGCTGTGGACCCAAACCTCAAGGACAAGGTGTGGGTGGGGGTGATCCGGTCATAGTAGATACGCAGGGCGGGAATTCGGCTTTTGCGGTTAACTTGGGTGGACTAGCGGTCTTCGGCAGGCGCGCTGAGCGTCCAGACATGAGGTCGGTAAGGGTGGCAGTTTGGATATATCTCGGGTTTTCGTCAATCTTGGCATATATTTGGTCTTGTTTGTATCAGAAGACGACGAAGAACCATCCGCCTACAACTCGAAGCTGTTGAACTCCATAAATAATTAGCTCAGAACTCAGAACTGAGATTCAGAGAACTTCTCCAAATTCAGGGATTTTTCCACGTTCCTCCAAATTCATTCTCTTTGTTTGTGTTCTGGGTGGCAGTCATAGGTGTACGGAAAGAATTCGAGTTTGAAGTACAAGAAGGTCGAGGGCATCCACTGCGAGATATACTTATATGATACCTCTTAAATCAATAGGTACTTCTGAGATATCCGAAGTAATGGTCCAGCATTTTTCTGTCATTACTACGAATTTGTGGATACAATTATATAAAGCATTCCAGACAGTTCAAAGACTCGGAGGTGTACACATGTTTTCTTGATACAGATAGAGCCGACAGCACCTTTGATTTAAATAATGTGATTTCATTCTGAATCAGGGTCGTGCAGTGAATAAAAAAATTAACTGATTGATCATAAGTCCTCCTACAGAGGTCCTTTATACTACTGTACAAGCATTCTACTGTATTCCAGTGAACTACAGAATCTATATACTTGAATCAATGATCACTAATCTAATTACTAAGTCCATTTCTAAGTCCATTTCTAAGCTCGAGATATTTCCCTTCTAGTAGGTTTACGGTTATGCTGGATGAATCTCCAACAGATTTGTTCATCCAATATCTATGGGCGGTATCGCGGAGCAGGGTCTAATTCTTTTGAAGGGTTTACATGGGGGGGTCCGAGTGGGGCTACAAGTGTGAATGGCTCTATGCTTCCACTAGCAGCTGGTCTTTGTGATCTCACTAATGAAGTTAGATCAATTCTGGAGCTCCCAAGAAATAGCCTCAACGGAAGAAAGTGTGCGGAGTGACTCACCAGTGGCTTCTGACTCAGGTTTGCGAAGTAAATTTTTACGTCTATGAGTCCACCACCATATCAAGACACCACTTATTCCAAGTACAAACATTACCCCTCCAACCCAGAATCCTATAACTAGCAGCACATCTTTTATACTCTCACCTGCGCCTGTATACGTCAACGGAACTGGGATAAAATCTGTTGAACTAGACGAGTTTCCGTCGTTCAGGAATGATGCCGGTGTGGATGGGGCGAGCGACGAGACCGTCGGTGCAAATTGATGAATCAGGACATAGTCAAAGCGCATCCAACCCTGTTCACATATAGCTTTCACCAGCAATGTATGTTGCCCGTACTGTGTTCGTGAAGATGCGAGCAATAAATGCTCGTGCATGATTGTCTGGTTGATCCTCGTGATTTTGGGACCATTCACCCACTGCGGCCCTCCGTCAATATTGTAAAGTGCACTGATATGGCTGGAAAGTGGTACTTCCACAGTTCCATACACAGATATAGAAGTACCTGTAAAACTATCGTGAGCAATGCAAGAGTTCAAAAATTATCTAAATGTACCGTTAAAGATAATTTCAGCCGTAGTTTTGGTTTGCAGCTTTTCTGTCTCGTTATTTGGTTGTTCAAGGATTGAGCAATTCAAGACCCAGTCTAATGGCCCAGTATATTTGATGGATGGATCCCGAATATCGACAAGACTCATTGTGCAATATGAAGATGCACCTACCGAGCTCTCGTTCTGTGAAGAAGGGTACTGCTCACTCCCAGACTTAGCCTATGCATTAAGTAGGTCAAAATCTGGCTGCGCGCAGTCTAAATTTAGCAGGTAAGTACTATATCATAGGACTGCGCACCGAATCGCAACGGTATAGGGCCGTATGCCCTATGATAGCATTACGGATTACGGTGGAGCCGTGTCCGTAGCGATGTGTCATTTGATTGGCATTTCTGAGGTATTGTCCGATTGGTATTTCTAAGGTATCGTTCGATTGGTACTTCTCGGTCCAGCACAGCCTCACCTGTCAGACCGTCTTAGTGTTGCCGCCACTTCGCTCAGCTCCGCTTTCGCCGTTTAGATGGCTTGTCAGCTAATCGGAGCTGAGCCGAGCGGTGTGCCTGTCGCTCGCTAATCACGGCTTCAACTAGCTCCCACTCGAGCTACAGCTATTTGGCCAAATATAGATAATCATATTTTGTACCCTATTTACGGTGGACTACAAGCTTTCATGTGCTAACAAACGCTCAATAAAAGTGTCTTTATCCTGCAGATTAATGATATCATTGTCCAAACTCAATTCCAAATCCTGTAGCTCCGAATCCCTACTAGTACCTGCTGTAAAATTAAGTGTATGTCCACACTGGAGAGAAAATTTAAGCATTTGTAGGGCTTCCATCAGCTCAGGACTGATGTGATTGCGGCAAGCAGTGATTGTTTCCTTTCCTGAAGAAAAAACCCACTTGCATGGAACCGAAGATCCTTGGGTAGGCAGATAATCCATAGCAGCAGCAAAGATAATTGGATAACAAGATCTATTGTCTTGTCCACAAAAATGTAAGCTGATAAACATCATACAGCATTAAAGATTTATACCTGCCAAAAAACCACCGAATTCTCGTGTTTCCCACCGTCCAATAAGTAAGCATCGACCTTGCTCTCGAGACTACAATGTCCTTCAACATTTACGAGTCCTTGTGCCACAGTTGTGGTTTTTCCCAAACCAAGTAAACGACTTGCCCAAGTTGACTGACCATTAGCTCTATGTCCAACTCTTGATGCTCAGACAGATGTTCATCCATTTTGACCTGGAGTATTCCAGTTGTTTGTGGATAAATTCTGTTGTAGATTTGGAGTGTGCAGAGTTAATGCATCATAATATGGCTGTAACTGAATAAAATCCTATTAGGGATTATGATGAATATAAATGGAATATTTTATCTCATTGTTTGGGTAAACAGCTTCTTAGCTCATTGAACCTTGTTAAGTGCATGTTCACTAAACCATGTCAACTTCATGACAGGATTTAAGGACTATAATGTTAAAATAAACAACACAGTCTCAATGATATCAGAGACAGTTTGTCCTCAGTAGGATAAGGAGGAGGGGGGGGGGGGGGTTCCAAGAGGGCAAACAGATGAGTACATACAAAAATTGTAGACTACCTATATACTGTAAGCCTGAAACAAATATACAAATATAGTTAACCATAGAAAAGCCACAAAAATGTAAACTAAAGAAAGTGAGATATATGCATAAATGTGGTGACATCATAAAACACTTGCGAACTGCAATCCAATATTCCAACATGTAAAAACAATAAGCACAAGATTAAATTGAACAATAAAATGTATTACTCATAGATATGACATAAGTCAGTACAATTTGAATGTGCTCATGGTAGGCATCAAGCTTATCTATTTCTGCTGGCACAGCTTCAGTAGTATCTGGATGTTGCTCTTGGTGTTCACTCCATAGCTGTATCATTGCTTCAAATGCTGGAATTGCATCACAGAGTGTTAGTATCTTTTCTGCAGAAAATTTTTGTTGGAATACATGAGGCACCTCTAAAGGAATGTCAAGTTAGCACATTTACATGAATGAAAGATTGCTTCACTCACAGAAAGAATATCCTCAATAGCTGACAATGCATTCCACTCATCTTCCATGAGTTGATAATGATGAAGCTCTTCAAAATCTGGTTCAGAGAAAATTTTTTAATTGGCTGCAAGATCAGATTAGTTACTTCTTTTGTTATGGACTGGGAAAGGACATACTTGTTCTAGATCAAGATCACATTCTATCATCAAGAATGTTGATGACCAATGCATGTCAACATCTTGTAATAATTGGAGATCTTGCTGGATGATATTCCTTGATATTTCAGCACAGCATTGCTGGTGAAAAGACAATGCTCAGATCTGCAATGCAATGAGTACAATTATGCATCTGATTTAAAAGTTCACACTTACAGCACAGACTAGATGATGCAAGTTTCCAACAGGATCCATGAAGGCCAACTTGTTACCTTAGGCAGCTTCTGTGCTAAAATCTAATTTATATATTGCTGATAAAACAGCTTTACATGCCAGATTCACAATATGTGGGAAGCATCTAAAGAAAGATTAAATATTTGTTCAATGAAATAAAATTAAAAAAATACCTTATTTGCCATGAAATATGATCAAAAGGTATGCATCTTGCATAAAAGCTCCTGGAGCTTGCTTACAAATATATCATTGTTTGATGCATTATCAAGAGTTATCCAACCAATCTGTGCAAAGTATGGTGAGTGAATAGATTGGTAAATGTAGCAAAAGAGCATACCTTTGATGCAATTCCAATCCAATCTAGAATATGCAAAAATGCCTCACTGAGATGTGTTCCATCATGATGCCCTGGAACACAATGAAAGCCAATTAAGTCAGAGCACAACTTAAGAATGTTCTTTGCTCCTTCAGAAGTTTGAATGACTTTTGCTTTGATCCAGTGTGCTGTAACTGCTGTGAATGGTGACAAATTTGGATTGCTCCACATGTCCATAGTAAGCAATATCTTCCCCATTGACTTCTAAAAATCTGGAGATCAGTAACAAGATAATATTGTAGAAGCAACAAAGATCAAACACCTTCATTTCATGCTCTAAGGCATCTAGGTGATCATCCCATAATTCCATGATTCATTCTTGGATGGCAGTGCAATGTGGAATATCTGAATTGCTTAACTCATCTCATAACATCAAGATCAGTGCATGAAGTTTTGTATCTTCAATGACATTGGTAGACTAATAATGATGCAAATAAGAAATCTGCTCATAATAAAATTGTACTGATATACTTGATCATTGTGTATAACAAACTCAACAATTGCATCAATAAAATTTTGCTGAGAGAATTTTTTTCTGGGTGTTATATCTTTATTGTCTTCACTAGTGGCCTTGCCATGCCTCTGTCAGTAATCACAGAGGGTGCTCTTTGCAACTTAAGCCTTAATTTCAAGCCCTAGAGAATCACATCCCTCAATCCAAGCATCACTATGTTCATCACAAAGGTACTTTTAAAGAATAGTAGTACTTGTAGTCAAGCAAACTGCCTTCTCAGGAAAAATGTTTTTTCCTATTGAAAATACAAGTTCAGCATGTAATTATCATAGCAATGAGAAATTCAGAACTTACTTCCAGAATAAACACCAGTTTGAACCCCCAGATGTCTCAACAAAGGTCCAAATGTCCACAGCTTTAGTTCCAGAACCCTTACTAGTAGTTACCACACATGACTGCTGATTACCCCATCACCTGCTATGAGGTCCAGATCTTGGAGAACCCCTTGATCTAGGTGAAGGCATTGAACTGGACATAGCTAGGTGATTCAAATCACTCTCCAGGTGTAGATGATGGCCAAATGGCATTTGTCCTTTGCTGAGGTGGTGTAGAAGGAAAGCTACTGGCACTAGAAGCAGCAGCAGCAGTAGTGGGATGCATAACTGGCTCTATGAAGAGGTCATGGTCAGAGACTTGTTCATTAGCTTGTGTGCTGATTAGTCTGACTGTCAAAATATAGATAAGCAAAGCACTAAGACAAAGCAAAAATAAACATATCCAAGGTAATGGCTACTGGAGCAGTGGGTGGTTCATTTGCAGTAGTCACCACAGGTGCTTCTTGATGCTGACAATGTCTCCGTGGTTGTACAGGAGCTTCATCAGTTACCTCCATTAATGGTTCACCACAAAGTTGACATGATGGTTCATGGCATGTTGGTAGAGGTGGTAATGCCTCAGTTGTCACTTAAAGGGGTTGAAGCAAGTGAGAATAAAAGTCATAAAGTCAACTGAACTTGTCTGGTGCATATTCACTAAACCATCCAAGTTTCATTGTCAGATTAAGAACTGGAATGAAAGGAATGAGTACAAAACCAAGCTAACAATGACATGTACATCACTTACTCATCAATATGATATATGCTGGAACAATTTGTGCATGTTCCCAATAGGCATCAAGCTTATTGATCCCAGCTTAGACTGCATCAGCAGTCTCTGGATGATTTTCTTGATATTCTGACCACAACTGCATCATTGCCTCAAATGACAGGATCACATCACAGAGAGTGGGTGTCTTCTTGGCAGACAACCTCTGTTGGAACACATGAGGGGCCTTAGAGGGGATAATAGTTCATCACATAACAGAAACTGATAAAACACTTTTTATTCACCAAAAAAATGCTTTCAATAGCAGCAAGTACCTCCCAATCATCTTTGCTAAGCTGATATCAATGAAGCTTGTCAAAGTCAGGTTCAGAGAGGAATTTTTTTCATTGCCTAAGACAGAATCAGTTCAATCTCTTCAGTGAAGTAGGAGATTATGTAGATACTTGTTGGATATCAAGGGCATGTTCTATCATCAAGTATGTTGATGACCAGCATATATCTACATCTCATAGCAATTGAAGATCTTTTTGAAATATGTTTCTTGAAATTTCAGCAAAACATTGGTGTCAAAATGATGATGCTCAAATCTGGAAAAGAAATTAGCACAAGTATATGAAAAGGGTTATAACTCACAACATGGACTAGATCCCACAAAATCCCAGCAGGATCTTCCTCCAACTGATCCATGAAGGCCAACTTGCTGCTGTGAAAAGCTTCTGAATTGAAGTCCATTTTAGAAATTGTGGATAGAACTGCTTTGCAAGCTAGTTTCACTGTATGTGAAAAACATCTAAGAAGTAGATTAGAGTTTTAATCCAAAATATTGATGGTGATACCCATGACAAATTACAAAAGTACCTTATTTGCTGTGAGACATGATTAAATGAGATATGCTGTGCCCACAATAGCTGCTGGAGCTTGACAACAAATGTATCATTGTTGGAGGCATTGTTGAGAGTTATCCAACTGATCTATATAAGATTTAATTATTAAAATATCAACTGCTGTAATAGAAACATGTCTTCAATGTGATTCCAGTCCAATCAAGGATATATATAAATGCTTTGCTCAGATGTACTCCATCATGATGCCCTGGGACACAATGAAATCCAATTAAATCAGATTATAGATTAAGAACATGCTGTGATCCTTCAGATGTTTGAATGAACTTAGCTTCAATCCAGTGTGCTATTACTGCCATGAATGGGGTCAAATTTGGGTCACTCCACATATCCATAGTGAGAAAATTTTTCTCCATTGATTTCTATGAATTTCAACATCAATATCTGAAATATGAAAGAGGAAACTTACTATACCTTCATTTCACATCCCAGTGTATCAATATGGCCATCCCATGGCTCCATAATTCACTCTCAGATTGTAGAATGGTGCAGGATATCTGAGTCCTGCAGCTCTTCCCTTAATAACAGAATTAATGCATGAAGTTTTGGATCTTTGATGATATTGATTGACTAAAAGAAAGACAGTAAAAACATTTTCATGTAAAAGAAAGAAGTTGATGCATCTGATCACTGTGTACCACAAACTCTACAATTGCATTAACAAAATTTTGTGAAAAAAACTGCTTCTGGGGTGTTGTATCATTGTCTTTGTTTTTGCCACCCTGCCCATGCTTCTGCCAGTACTCATGTATGATGCTTTGTGCAAGCTTTGCTTTGATTTCGAACCCCAGAAAATCACAACCCTCAATCCATGCATCACTGTGTTCATCACAGAGGTGCTTCTAGACAACACTGGTGCCTGTCTTCATGCTATAGCAAGTGATGCAAACCTGGGGATTGGTGAGATGCTTCTGACTATTTCCATCACATTTCAGCATAGAGATATCACAGCAATTAAGGGCTTAGTGTTACATCTGCAATATTTCCTGACATCTTCTGATACCTTCCAACACTGTGATATGATTCCCTGATATGCTTCCAACATTTTCTGTCCATTTCCATTCATTGCTAAACTCCAAACTATTGTTTTCATTATTTGACACTCACAATACAATTACCATTTCCAAGTACACTTCTGCTCAGTTACACTTCTGCTCTTGTCTCTGCTGCTTTTATTATGTGTCAAGGACTTTTATTATTCCTTGTATCTATAGTATTGCTACTTCCACTTTTACTATTACAATTAGCAATACTTGTATTTAAGTAGCTCTATTCTGTACCATAGTCTCCAATCCAAATATCGACTAAGATCACCTCTAGTCCTCTGACTAAGTTACTACTAAGTCTCTCTGATTCACTTCCAACCTTCCAACCCTCTTCCAACTTTCCTTCTAGTTAACTTATGTTGACTAGTCTTATCTCATTCTCAACATTAGACTTGACTCTAGTTATCAATATCTTGTTCATCTCTGACATGCTTCTGACACTAAGGTAGGTGTTATCCACAATCGACAAAGTCACGTGCAGTGACTGTATGTGACATAGACAGAGAATAAATCGGGAAAGTCTTTTTAGATAAGACGATATCTTGAGCTCGTGAACGCGATCCTTAGTTTTTGTTTAGGAGAAGTCCTTATATTGTTGTTCTTAACACTCCTGTGAAATTTTGTGGTTATTGG
>JASFDF010000390.1:1057-21949 GCA_036937115.1 Nidularia sp. FH-822889 | reverse complement strand
TGGACATGGATATTCCCGACAGCAGTGCGCGCATTGACGAAGGAAGGTCAACACACCACCCAACACGTTCTACACAATCACCCAGAGCGTCTCCACCACCCCTAAGCAGCAGTACCCCCTCATCATGTGCAGCAATACGTGTTCGTCCACGCTCCTCTCGTCCTTCCTCTCGTCCTTCGACCGCTCCCGCCCCCAAAAGGAGCAAAGGCTGTGCGATGATGTTGCATAAGCTGCGTGGATATTCGGCGTAGAAAGCGGCCGTTGGGCCTAGCACCAGTTTTGAGGTTGGGTGGCAAGGGGGACATGGGCATGGGTGCCAGAGTTGTGCACATGCGCGGGGGGCGGCGTGGGAGGGAGCTAGGGAGGGAAAGGCCGCACTTGTATAGGAACAGACCCTCAATAGGCATCGCAGATCGAGGCTGAGGACGTTAGGGTACGAGTCAGGCGCGAAGATGTAGTGAGAAGTGTATAAGAAAGGCGATGTCAGTTACTTCGAGGAATGGGGTTTTGTTGACGCTCCTTACCATGGTGCGTCACGAGCTAGTAAGGGACCATCGCGCATCGCTATTGCCATGGGGAATATGTTTTATCCTTATCTTATCTTATCTCACATAGGCTGTATAGGTCCTCAGATGTTACTCTCTATTTCTTATGTGCTCCTCATCTCCAAGATCGTATCTGAAATCAAATAACACGCGAAATCAGATAACAAATATCCCGCCCAATACAAACCGGGAGGCTAGGTCGCTCACGCCTGTCGAAACTCACAATCCAAGCTCCTCATGTCCCATCCTCGGCTTTCTCCGCCTTGGCACCATCTAGTCTCCTTCGTACTATGCCACCCTGGACATCGTCGTCGACCCCTAGTTAGGATGCTGCTGAGTTCGGTCCAATCGAGACGATGCACCGACGGGGACGCGTACCATGATGGGAAGGTGATCAATGCAGCGGATTAATTTGATTTTGGGGGCAGAGCATGAATCATATTACGACTGCCATCAGTTTGTACGCTTTTCAAGGATTTGAGGATGTGGGACTGAGAGGGTTTATTGAATGTTTATTCACGAGTACGGATGTACACTGTTGTCCATTTTGGTAGCCCTTAAACAAGATGTCAGGAGTGGGGAAGTGCCATACGTTGACCTACACTGCATACATCACCTTCTACAATGCAAACGTACCAATGGCGAAATATGTCATTTGAAATATATATTCAGCAGGTAGTCATTTCATTCATCTCGCCTCCCTAGTGGCTAAGGCACTCACGAGACGATGATAGCCGCATTATTATATTTATACTGCTGTGCCAGAAGTTTTAATTGGTGTCCACGTCATATAAATATTGCATGCGATCCTGTGCAGATTTTACAGCACCTATTGATCATCCACAGCCTACTCTGTGCCTACTTGAACACCTATAGGTCCGCTTCCATGAGTATTTTCGTTGCTTCGTTTCTTCCCTTTGTTTCCGGCTTCCCCGCTAGATCTCACAATGTCCCCTCGCTGGCTACGCAACATCTCGACATCTCGTAGTTCCACAAACCCCGTCAAACTCGATTGGGTTACAATCGCTATAAATTTCGCAGACGCTACGGCAGCTGCTGGAGAAATAGCTCCATTTCCGTATATCAAGAGTGCTGCGAGGCTATTTTCTATTCTGCTCCAGCCGGTTAAGGTCGGTGCTAAAACTTTCCACATATTTGTCGGAGATTTATATTTACTGCATCGTGATTTCCCACACTAGAAATTGAAGAAGAACAGAGAAGATTACAAAGTCCTCGCTGACGATATCATAAGCATCATACAGATTCTACGGGATGAAGTTGTGGGGAACCCAGAGGCTGCTGATGCTTCCGCAGAATTCAAGGTTCTTTGCCATAAATTCGACGCGTATGTAGCCAATTCATTGACCCCACTGGCCATTTTTTATTCAAGTTATTGCTATAGGTGTCTAGATCGGATGGTAAGGGACTTGAATGAGACCATGTTGCGCTCACATTCGACATTCATTAGCCAATACTTCGGATCGGACAGTATTGAAGGCTTAATCGCAAATTATCAAAAGGAAGTTGTAACCTTGCGAGACAATCTGATAGTTAGTCATGCCATCTTCCATACTATTTTTGAGACAGATAGGCTGAATGATAGTGGCACAGCTTCGAAACACCACGCACACTCGGCTGCAAGTAGGCTTGATGGCTCGTGAAACCCAGTCTCAAGCTTCATCGAATAACTCGGAAGTTATCGGGACTGTGGATATATCGGATGTGAGTCTTGTTCTGTATTTGATGCCGGTAGATGCTGATCTGGATTAGTTTCGCCAATTTCGGTCAAGCGAGTTATACGTGGTTGAGAATCTGGAAGGACCAGGAAAGGTTCAGCCAGATGATGTGGAATACCAGCTCTGCAAGCTGGCTGGATTCAGCGAAGTGCGTATGGTTCGTTCATACAAGGGAAAGGATGCAATGAAGGTGAGGACATCACCATGAAATTATAAGTGAACCCGTTCGATACTGATTTTTCACGCAAAGAGGTGGAAAATGGATTTGGAATACTTGTCTGCTATTCGACAGTACGCAAACCAGCTTCAAAGCATATCCTAGATGGTCTGTCACTTATTTATGTATGTCAGTCATCCACGGATGCTTCAAGTATTTGCTATCTCGCTGTCGAATTGGCGTCCTGCATTTATATTTCATCAAGGTGAGGCAGCTTTAGCATCTTGAATTTCCCTATCTGAGACTCCTGGTAAGGCACATACCATAAACCAGATGATTTAAAGAAACTGCTGAAACCTGTAGACCATGTTATTTTCTGGTATCGCATGGTAATATTATCTCTTTATCCTGGTTTCGTAAACGTTTGAATCTTACATAAATACAGTTACAGGACTATCAAGTAAGTACACAGGAGACTGATAAATCCTCCTCCTGGAATCTCACTTCGAATAGGAGGCATATAGGTTTCTCGCTAGAACTTTGTATGACAATCGACTTGAGTTCTATTTCATCAGCGGCAAGCAATTGCTCTTTTATAACTCGCGCTGCCTAGACATTGCTGGCGTACCATACACATTTAATACCTTGTTAGATGAAGAAGGTCGGCTTTTTATCTCAATGGTAAGCATTGTAATCACTGTGCTTGGTTGTCGAATAAATGTACCATAGGACTGCATGAGGTCGGATCCAACCTATTCAGACCGGTTCGATTTTCTCGTACCGCGACAAGGTCTCTTTCCAATCAAATTTATTGCTGACCGAAAAGTGGATGCATTGGGATCTATAATGGACTTCCAAACATCAGATGCAGCCATGGTAAAGCAACCTTGTGGACGCACACAGTTGATTCGTTTTCATGCCATGATGTTTCCGTTGACAAGTTCCAATTCCAACTTATTCTTTTCATTCGATCAATCAATAGATCAAGTTTCGATTGGTGAAATATGGGAGCAGTCGGATTTTTATCTGGCTACTGGACCTTCTCAACGTTTAATTGGACGTTTCTCTTTTTCCGACATTGCAAAATATTTTACTGCAAACTGTTCGTCACAATTTTACGGCGGGAGCGATTCGAAATATGTGACTGTAAACGATTGGGATGCTGGAAAATGGACAAGGTAAATGCATATTGTATAGGTTATCATGATACTCGAGTTGAAAAGGCTCATGGATTTCTCATAGATTTACCATTGGTCCGAGGGACGGTCTCTCGTCCATTGAGCGTCACGACAACGCATGTACTTGGTATTTCGACCTAGGAAAGTTGGATGAAGAAGCCATTATGGATGCATTCTTTTCTCAAGCAAATCAAATCCGGAGCTCTGCAAGGGATTCATTTCCTGCACAAAGGTCAACTTCTAAGCTCGCCATAGGTATGTAAATTCTATCGATTAGCCTTATAATTTCTATCTCAACTTATAAATAATTAGTCTGTCACATTTCATGTCTAGTTGAAATGCAGAGCTGGTTTACTCGATCATCGTTATGGCCAGAGACCGAGAAGTTATATTTATTTATTCGCACTCCGAAGATGAGCGCCGATGGTGTTGTCAAAAGACCAGACACGTACTGGTCAAAAGACAAGGATGGGAAGCAGTGCATGACAAAGCCGGAAATGATTTCATGGGGATTAAAAATGCCCAGGATCGACCTGCGTCTTGGATTTTGTGGTAGAAGTCTTGTGTTGGACTCCCACAACTTAGATGCACTTCGGGACTTCTATCAACATCTTGGTTTTGATCCCAACACCAATCAGGTAGCCCGCTTCCTAAATGTACCCCAGATACATCCTGTTGAGCAGAAGAGTATGTTGATTCGTACATCTCATTCTATGTGCTGGTCACTTAATCGTAAATTATTATTCAGACAGTCTTTCTAAGCTCAAGAGACGTCGCTCTGCCTCTTTTGCTGTGTCTTCATCATGGAAGCGGACAATTTACTTCAGCGATTCAGTCCATGGATGGTACAAAGAGCAAGAGGATAAAATCCGCATATTTGCAGAGTATGGTGTCGAAGATCGTACACGTGGAAGTGGCTGGCGTCTGCGGAAATCTTCTCATTTTGATTTATGGGACATCTGGAACCTGTATTTCTGGGAGCAGGAAATCAAAAGTGCAAAGGATGCAAGTGAATGGTATTAATTCTAGAAAATATGTATGACAGTGTTGTAGCAGATTGACTGGCATCTGCATTATCCGCTGCATCCAGGATGCAGTAGCGAGAGGGAAGTTGAGTAAAAACACATGGAATGGTAAGTTATAGCTAAAAAAAAAAGACCCCTCTACGGAAATTACGAATGTTAAGCACTAAATATGTGAAGGCGACTCATGAAAGCAGAGCAAAAGAACCAGTTGATCGCCAAGCCTCGGGCAGAATTATCTGGATATGAACACGTACGTCATCGAACAAGCACCGATCCGGATCCGAACACCAGCATTCGCGTCTTCACTTTGACGGCCACGATGCCCTCTCGCCTCAGGTGCAATCCCCCGTTTTATTGGACTACACGACCTGAAAAGCTGCATAAGAATTAATCCAACCCCAATATTGCCTGTGAACGTGACATAGGCCGAACTCGCGAATCAACCCATCCCGTCACAACCCCAGCTCCCAGTTAAGATGTCGACCATCCTCCCATTCCCCAGGTCTATCCTCTCCAAAATACACGACCACGCGACATCCAACTTCCTCAAGCTTATGTGCGGGCTCGGCCTATGCAGGCTCCTGCAGATCTACGACTCCCCGCGCACTGTCGTGCTGCTGCCCAACGCGACGCCAGACTGGTGAAGAGTTAAGCGTCATGGTGTGCCGCCGCCCTGGGCTCAGAGTGCTGGGGTACGAGACGGGCGCGAAGGAGAGGTGGGGGGTGTATAAGTGCGGTGAGGTCATATTGGTCACGTCGCGGATATTGGTCGTGGATATACTGCAGGGAGATGTACCGGCAAAGGTGATTCCGGGGCTGGTCATGCTACATACGGAGAAGTAAGCTCGTGATTCTACTCGTTCACTCCATTATCAATTCTAATATAGTTTTTGTTAGAGTCCCCCTTGCGATGGAAGCTTTCATCGTGCGCCTCTTCCATGAAAAGGACACCACATCGTTCGTCAAAATCTTTAATGACTTGCCAGAGCACATCGCCTCGGGCCTCTCACCTCTCAAGAACATGATGAAGGAACCCCAGTTCCGCCGCGTACACATCTACCCGCGCTTCTATGCGGTCGTCAAGGCGTCGCTTGAGCTGTGCTGCGTGGACGTGGTGGAGCTGCCCCAGAGAATGATGGAGGAGATGGGCGAGATCCATACGGTGATTGTGCAGGGTATGAGCACGACGCTGGAGGAGCTGACGAGGTCGAATACCAAAGTAAGTGCACGTCTTCTGGTGTTATCCTTACAAAGCTGACCATTCGTGCACTTACAGCTTGATATCGACCACTCACCCTCTCCTCAGCTTACTACCGCTCTTTCGATATCCTGGTGCGCAGGCAGCTCGCCCTGATATGGCACAAAGTCAGCCCCAAGACCAAGCAACTCGTCAGCGATCTCGGGGTCCTACGCTGATTGCTTAGGTGTGTTCTCTCTTTCTTTCTCCAACGCTTGCGTCTTACATCCTTTCTTTCCCTTCTCTCTTCCCTTTTCTTACCCTCTATTCTTTTCCTCTTGATTTCCCTTCCCTCAACAGTAACTCGACAACTAAGACCTCCCTTCTCCCTACAGCTATCTCCTAAACTATGACGCCCTCTCCTTCCACGCCTACTTCGAGACGCTCCTCGCCACCTCCTTCGTCTCTTCCTCCAGCAAAAGCCCCAAGATGCACAGGAGCACGTAGATGCTCTCCGACGCGATGAATATCGTGTTCCGCAAGCCAAAGCGACGGTGCTACGCCATGCTCGAGAGTACCGCAAAAGGAAAGGGGAAATGAGGGGAGAGGGAGAATGGTGTGATTGATTTGACGGAAGACGACGATGCGTTCCTCCAAGGATGACGGGAAAGAGAAGGCGAAGAAGATAGGCATCAAGCCCGTTCCCGATGGAGAGCATAAGGAGCACCCGTCGTGGCTGCTCCCATGCTGGCAGAGCTGCCGAAGTGGAAGTCATTGACATAAGTGATTTTGGAGATGGAGAGGAGATAATGCGCATTGATGAGGAGAGGGAGAGGGAGAGGAGGAGAGCTACGGAGGTGAAGCTTGGTACGTATTTGTTTTCATCAAATTAAACCTATGAATGCTCATTTTACATGTTATTGATGCTACGTAGCTTCGGCCCCAATCCCAAGCAGCAACACGCTCATCGTGTCTATCAGCACGCACACCTGCACGCACATGCTCCTCTCGTCCTTCCTCTGTTCCCTTGACTATTTCGCACCAAAAGGAAGGAAGGGCTGTGCGATGATGCGCAAGCTCTGCGTACCTCGCGTGGAACGTCATTGTTGGTACCAAACGTGAGTTAAGGGGGTGGGAGAGAACATTGTATGTGCTGGAGTTGGGGGGTACGGGAGAGGTAATGGGGCAGGGGCAGCGCAGAGGGACAGATTAGTGCGGAGTGGGCCGCGGTTGGGAAGGAGCTGAGCTTCATGAGGTGCTGCCGCTCCAGGCTGCTCGCGTTGAGTACGAGAACCATCACAGGAGGTCTGAGGAACAGAGGAAGCATTCAGGAGTCGCAGTCTGCTGGTCTGTAGGAATTCGCGAAAGTATATGGGAAGGTGAATCGACACGCGAGTCTCTGGAATTCAGAGGGCGTGTGACAGACTACAGGTGGGGGCAGCCAGCGCCTGGGACGGTCGATGTTTGGTTGATGTCGTTCGAGCTGGGTGAGCAGTAGGATGAGTTGGTTCTTAGTCCTACAGACCTTGCATCGCTAGTAAAGCGTTATGTTGCCTGGTAGTAGCGTATAGGAAAACAAACGATGCGCTATGCCATGGTTTGCTACAAGTTGACGGGGTACTAGAAAACGTGTTTCACTCCGGACTGCTGATGGTCTGGCAGCAGCATGCGCACTCTCGTCCTTCCTCTCATCTCTCGACTATAGCACCCCGAAGGGGCGGAAGGGGCGCGCGATGGGTGTTGGGGTGCGACACGGGTGCGAACATGGAGTGGGTGGGTGTTGGTCACGTCGAGGACAAGGCATTGTTGTTGCCGTGTGGACGAGGCCTTATCCTTATCTTATCTTATCTCGCCAATGCAGCAGAGGTCCTTACGTGGATGTAAGTCTCTATTTCCCTATGCACGCTCCTCATCTCCGAGATCATATCTGAAATCAATCAATACGCGAAACCAATTAAAAAGCACCCCTCCAAGTCTTGGTCACTCACACTTGTCGAAGCTTACAATCCAAACTCCTTCTCATCCTCGGCTTTCTTCGCCTGGGCACCATCTGGTCTACTTCGCATTATGCCACTCCGGAGATCTTCATCAACCCCCAGCTGGTATCCTGCCGAGCTCGATCCCATCAAGACGATGTACTGACGGCGATGCCTACATAGATAGAAAGGTGATCAATGCCACGGAGTAATTTAGTTTTTGAGGGAGAACACCAATCATTACTAGTAATGTTACGGACGACATGGTGCTATCAGTTTGTAAGCTATTCAAAGATTTGACTGATTTCGTCAAGGATTTATTCATAACAAGCGTGGGTGCTTGGTGTTGACCATTTTCATTGAGTTTCACCTGGATTTCGGGAGTGAAGAGTGACTTGAAATACCATACATGAACCTAAGCTGCACACGTACATCTGTGCAGTGGGAACAGACGCTCGTGAAGTACGCAATTTGAAGTCTAAATTCAGTATGCAGCCATTTCGTTTATCTGGCCTCCCTAATGGCTCAGACGCTCGCTAGACAACGATACCTGTCTTATCAGATTTTACACTGCTGTGACAGAAGCTTTAATTAGCGTTCATGTTGTATAAACATTATGGCATCTGTTGATCATCCACAGCCCACTTGGCGCCTACTGGAACACTTATAAGTACACTGCCACGACTCTTTTATGTGCTTCCTTGCTTCCCTTCGTTTCCCATTTCCTACCATTATCTCACAATGCCTACTCGCTGGTTACGCAAAATCGCGATATCGCGTAGTTCCACGAACTGTGTCAAACCAGACTGGGTTATAATTGCTATAAAATTCGCGGACGCTACAGCAGTTGCTGCAGAAATAGCACCATTTCCCTCTATTAAGAGTGCTGCAAAGCTGCTTTCTATTCTTCTCCAGCCGGTTCAGGTTGGTATCAGAGTCTTGCATATATTAGTTTGACATTCAATTTTACGGCCATTGTGATATTTCTCATCAGAAATTGAAGAACCGAGAAGATTATAAAGCCCTCACTGACGGTATTATAAGCATCATACAGATCTTGCGGGAAGAAGTCCTGAGGGATCCTGAGGCTGCTGAGGCGTCTGCAGAATTCAAAGCCCTTTGCCTTAAGCTTGACGGGTATACAGTGATTTCATAATCCCAACTTTCCTTTTTTAATTACAATTATCACTATAGGCGTCTGCATAGAATCATCGGCGACTTGAACGAGACCATGCTGCGCTCCCATTCGACATTTATTAGCCAATACTGGAAATCCGATAGTATAGAAAGCTTAATTGCAAGATATCAAAAGGAAGTCGTGACCTTGCGAGATAATCTGATAGTCAGTCATGCCATCTTCTACCTTATTCTTGAAATAGTTGGGCTGAATGGTAGTGTCATAGCTTCAAAATACTACGCGCACTCAATTGCAAATTAGCTTGATGACATCGATGATGGCTCGTGAAGCTCAGTCTCAGGTTTCCTCCGATGGCTTACAAATTAACGGGACTCTGGATCTTTCTGATGTGAGTCTTATTCTAGATTTGATATAAGTAGATATTGATCTGCACTAGTTTCGCCAATTTATGTCAAGTGACTTACACTTGGTTGAGAATCTGAAGGGGCCGGGATATATTCAGCAAGATGACATGGAGTACCATCTTTGCAAGCTAGCTGGATTCAGGGAAGTACGTATGGTTCGCTCTTATAAGGGGAAGAATGCAACGAAGGTGCGGACGTCAACATGCAATTGTAAGAGAACCGTTTGGTACTAACTTTCCACATAAAGAGATGGAAGACAGATTTGGAACACTTGTCAACTATTCGACAGTGCGTGAGCTAGCTTTAAAGCGTATCCAAGATAACCCAGCACTTATTTACATATGTCAGTCATCCACGGATGCTTCAAGTCTTTGCTATCTCACAATCTATTCGGCGTCCTGCGCTTATATTTCATCAAGGTGAGGTGGATTTATCTTCTTAAATTTCCCTATCTGAGACTCCTGGCAAGGCGTGCACCATAGACTAATGGATTCCCAGAAATCTCTGAATCCTGTGGACTGTGCTGTTTTCCGTTACCACATGGTAATATTATCTCTTTACCTCTGGTATTATAACTGCTTGGGACTTACATAAATATAGTTGCATGACTATAATGTAAGTATATAGGCGACTCAGAAATACTCTTCACGAAAACTCATTGACACATTGTACAGGAGGCATAGGGATTTCTCAAACGAACTTTACCTGACTATCAATGTCGAGGCTGTTTCACTGGCAATAGACCATCGTTCTTCTATCATTCATACAGTACACACATTGCTGGTGTGCCATACACTTTTAATGCCCTGGTAGACGAAGAAGGATGCCTATTTATTTCAATGGTAAGCATTATGATCAGTGCGCTTAGTCATTGAATAAATGTATCGACAGGACTGCTTGAGATCTGAGCCATCCCATGGAGAATTTTTTTCACGGACTTGAACTAGGTCTCCCTCAAATCAAATTTACTCGTGGCCAAATCCTGGATGAATTTAGGTCTGCAATGGACTCCAAAAACCAGATACGGCCATGGCAAGGCATTCTTGCAGAAGCACGCAATTGACTTTTTTTCATGCCATGGTATTTCCGTTGACAAGATCCTTCTTTCCTTTTTCGTTGGATCAACCAATGGATCATATTTCAATTGGTGAAATATGGGAGAATGAACGAAATTCTTATCATGCTTTCTCCAAAAGTTTCACTGGACATTCCAGACGTTTAATTGGACGTTTCAATTTCGCAGATATTGCCCGATATTGTACTGCAGCCTTTTCATCCGAACCATCCAGTTGGAACTTTCTCCATTATGCGAGTGTAAATGAGAGGAGTGGTGAAAAATGGACCAGGTAAGGGTACATTGTACATATCAACATGATACTCAAATTGATAAGGCTGATGGCCGTCTCACAGATTTACCATCGACGCAACTGACCATTATCCTTCCATTGATAAGACGTTAACTTGGCGATTTACCCTCGGCACGTTAGATGCAGAAGCCATTCTGGATGCATGGTTTTCTCAGGCAAATCAAATCCGGAGCTCTGCGATGTATTCATTACCTTCGCACAGAGGATCTTCTTGGCTAACGTTAGGTACGCAAATTTCATCACCTTAGCCTTATTATTTCCATACCTGAACTTAAAATGACTAGTCGGTGATATTTCTTGTGAAGTTGAAACGCAGAGCTCTTTTACTCGATCACCTTTATGGCCAGAGGCTGAGAAGTTTTATTTATTTATTTGCCCTCCGAAAATGAGCGCCGATGGTGTTGTCAAAATACCAGATATGTACTGGTCAAAAGACCAGGATGGGAGGTGCTGCATGACAGAACTTGAAATGTTCTCATGGGGACTAGAAAAGCCCAAGATCAGACTGTCGTACGGTTCCAAAAGCATTGCACTGGACTTCCAGAACTTAAATGCACTTTGGAACTTCTATCAACGCCCTGGCTTCGATCCCAAGACTGACCAGGTGGCTCGCTTCTTAAACGTCCCGCGCCTGCATCCTGTCGAACAGAAAAGTATGTCGACTAATATACCTCATTCTATATGCTTGTCACTCAACTATAAATCATTATTCAGGAAGTCTTACTAAGCTCAAGAGACGTCGCTCTGCCTCTCTTTCTGTGGTCTCAGCATGGAAGCCAGCAATTTACTTTAATGATTCGGACCGTGGATTGTACCAAGAGAAGGAGAACAAAATTCGCATGTTTGCAGAGTATGGTGTTGAAGATCGTACATATGAAAGTGACTGGCATCTGCAGAAAATTTCTGATTTTGATGGATGGAAATTCCGGGACTGGGATTGCTGGGTCTGGGAATTCAAAAGTGTTAAGGATGCAAGTGAATGGTATAATGGTATTGATACTGGAAAATATGTATGATAGTGATGTAGCAGATTGACTGACATCTGCAATATCCGCCGCATCCAGGATGCGATGGCAAGCGGAAGATGGAGTAAAAAAACAACGAATGATAAGCTATAGCAAGAAAAAGTCCTTTTCACGGAAATTACGAAGCTTGAATGTGAAGGTGACTCATGAAAGCAGAGCGGTTGATCGCCAGGCCTCGGGCATATGTAATCGAACAAGCGCCGGTCCGGGTCTGAACATCGGCATTGGCGTCTTCGCTGTGACGGCGACGACGCCCTCTCACTTTGAATGTAATTCCTTGTTTTCTTTCACTATACGACAGGAAAAGCTGCATAAGAGTCAATCCATCCTCAATATTGTCTACGAACTTAACACAGGCCTAGCTCACAAATCAATCCAACCCGCATCAACCCTCAACCCAAATGTCCACGCTCTTCCACGAGTCAATCCTCTCCAAAATCCACGACCTCGCGACCCCCGATCTGCTCATGCTCGCGTGCGGGCTCGGTCTATGCCGCCCCGTCTGCATCCTCCTGCAGATCTACGACTCCCTGCGTACACTTGTGCTGCTGCTCAACGCAACGGCCAAGGAGGAGGCTGCAATTGGCGAGGAATTGAGTCTCATGGGGTGCCGCCGCCCTGGGCTCAGAGTGCTGGGTACGATACGGGCGCGAAAGAGAGGTGGGCAGTGTATAAGCGTAGCAGGGTGATATCGGTGACGTAGCGGATATTGGTGGGGGATATGCTGCAAGATGTGCCAACGGAGATGATTACAGGGCTAGTCGAGCTGCATGCGGAGAGTAAGTGCGTAGTTATACTCATTCACTCCATTACCAATTCTAATATAGTTTTTGTTAGTTTTAATTGGAGTCACTTCCCTTGCGCTGGAAGCCTTCATCGTGCGGCTTTGTCGCGAAAAGAATACTGCAGGGTTCGTCAAGGCCTTCACAGATCAGCCCAAGCACATTGCCTAGGGCCTGCCGCCCCTCAATAACATAATGAAGGAGCTGTAGCTCTGTCGCGTACACATCTACCCACGCTTTCAGGCAGACCTCAAGGCATCACCGGAGCGGCGCTGCATGGACGTAGTGGAGCTATCGCAGAGGAGATGGGAGCGATCGATACAGAGATAGTGCAGTGCATGAGCGCGACGCTGGAGGAGCTGAGGAGGTCGAATGCCGAGGTAAGTGCGCATCATCTGGTGCTATCCTTACAAACCTGACCATTGGTCCACTCACACAGCATGATGTTGACCCACTCACCCTCTCATCAGCCTACTTCTGCTCCTTCGATCTCCTGGTGTGCAGGCAGCTCAATCCAATATGGCACAAAGTCGGCACCAAGACCAAGCAACTCTTCAGTAATCTTGGGGTTCTACGCCGATTCCTCAGGTGCTTTCTCTTTCTTTCTCCAGCGACTGCGTCTTTACATCGCTTCATTCCCTTTTCTCTTCCCTTTTACTTTTCTCTTTTCTTTTCCTCTCGGTTGCCCTTCTTTGGTCATGCCTCGCTAGTAACTCAACGACTAACACCTCCCTTCTCTCCCTGCAGCTACCTCCTAACCTATGATGGCCTCTCTTTCCACACCTACCTCAATACGCTTCTTGTCGCTTCCTGTCTTCTTCGACAAGGGCACAAAGGTACACCAGAGCCCGTGGATGCTCTCTGATGCGGTGAACGTCGTCTTCCGTGGGGCAAGGCGGCGGCGGTATGTCTTGCTCGAGAGCGCCAGCAAGGGGAAGGGAAAGGGAAGGAGAGGGAGAAGGAGGTGATTAATCTGACGGAGAACGATGGCATGTGAGCCGTTCTGGACAAGCTCGAGAGCGCTGGTCCTGCCCATACGGTTAAGGGAAAGGGCAACGAGACAGGGATCAAACCTGACTCCGACGACCAAAACTAACAGCCGTGGCCCCGCCCAGGCTACTCTCTGTCCTAGAGGAGCTTCCAAAGTGGGAGTTGCTGAGGGAGGTGCTATTGGACGTGGAGGGGGAGATGACGCGTCTTTATGAGGAGTGCGAGCGGGATCGGTAGAGGAAGGTTGCAGAGGGGAAGAGAGCAAGTTGTTTATGTTTATGCGTAGCCCATGAATTGAGGTTGATTTTAGACCTTGTAACTGCGCCTCCACCCCTAGACAGCAACACCCTTCTTATCGTGTACAGCAGTACGTGCTCCTATGCGCTCCTCTTCTCCCTCGACTACTCCACCCCGAAAAGGAGCAAGGGGCTTACAATGAGGATGTGCAAGCTGCGCGGATACCTTGTGTGGAAGGCGGCTGTTGGGTCTAGCACGAGTTTTAGGGTTGGGGGCGCAAGGGCGGCATGAGCATGGATGTCAGAGTTGTACATATGCGGGAGGGCAGTGCGGGAGGTAGCTGGGGAAGCGGGAGATTAGTGAGGAGGCCGCGATTGTATAGGGGCTGATTCTCATTAGGCGCCGCTGATCGAGGCTGAGGATATTGGGGTATTAGACGGGCGCGAGATGAAGTGGGAGGTTTATAAGAAAGGTGATGTCAGCCACATCGAGGAATGGGGTTTCGTCGACGCTCTTTACCGGGATGCGTGACGAACTGAGTAAGGGGCTGTCGCGTATCGCTGTTGCCATGTGGATGACACCTTATCCCTATCTTATCTTATCTCATATATCTTAGATGTTGGTCTCTATTTCCCTATGCGCACTCCTCATCTCCAAGACCCTATCCGAAATCAAACAATACGTGAAATCAATCCGTCCCAATACAAATCCGGAGGCTAGGTCGCTCATATCTGTCGAAGCTTACAATCCAAGCTCCGTCGCCTACTCCACTTTCTTCGCCTGGGCGTCATCTGGTCTTGTTCAGGGCATGGTAAAAAATGCGTGGCAGGTTGCGTGCCTTGCGTGCGCGTGCGTGCACTTGAGCGGATCTGCGTGAGATTTGCGTGCACCTAAGGAAGTTGCGTGAGACTTGCGTGACACGCAGATGAGGTTCTTATTAACTTGCATGCAGTAAGGCAGACCTTCAGATGGGTAGGAAATATGTATATTGTACATACAGTAACGCAGCATACTCATTGGGCTAGTATTCATTTACTTCAGTAACCGAAATATAACTTGACTCTGTTATTTTTCTCCTCTTAAGCGGCCTTGGTTTCTGTCTCGCTTTTGGTAGGATGGGATAACTGATGGCAGTCGCTTCAGTGATATAACTTGGTCCTTGCTAAAATAATGGTTTCAGTCGATTTTTCGAGAATTAAAAATCCGAAACAACTCACTTCCAACTCGGCCTCACTTCCTTCTCTATCACCAGGGCTCCATTCCTACGGAATACATTTGTATGGATAAGTCTGATGGTCTCCAGCATCTAATCCCCACTGGAAATGGCCGGCAATCCCACCTCGAGCAGAATTTTCGAACCATTGAATACCATAATGGCTTACAAAAGACATCTTTAGAGCAAGGTAGTAACCACCTGAACATCGATGGTAATGAGCTGAGACTAAGGGATATATTTTATTGAATTTTAAGGAAAATACAAGCAGTTTAAATACTCTAAGACGCCTCGAACTAAGACGATAAAATGTATCAAGCAAAATTTTGATCAAGGTGGTGGATATTTGGAAAACAATGAAACAAGGACTTTGGAAATTGGAAATGACAAAGTAGGAGATATGAAATCTCCGAGAGAAATAGTTTGTATGGGTCAGTTTTGATGTTAAATAAGCCCTGTGATTCTGGCGGATTGAAATTGTGGTTCACAATGGTGAATTTATAAGAGAGGCGATATTGAAAGCCTGTTTGAAATCAAAGAAACAGTAATATTGTGGCAGAGAGAGAGAGCTGTACATGCAGAAAATAGCTACCAAATCTGAAATATTGAAAGGTCTTAGCAAGGGCATCGCTGAAAACAGCCACGGAATATCAAAAGGTGGCTATGTATTCACACAATATAAATTTTCCACCTGCGTGCGCTTGCGTGTTCCTAGTTTCCACCTGCGCGCTGGTTGCGTGTGCCTGCGTGCCAGTTGATTGTTCCTGCATGTCCCTGCATGTCGGTTGCATGTCGGTTGCATGCGCCTGCATGGGGGTTGCGTGCACCTGCGTGAGGGGTTGCGTGCATCTGCGTGCACCTGCATGTGGGTTGCGTGCACCTTTGCATGCATCATTGGGGTACTTTAAAGGTCTCTACAACAATCATAAATATAATTGTAAGGCTGTCTGTAGACCGATGGGAGTGCTATTTCGGATACAAGTCCCTTGACAAAATAGATATTAAGCAAAATCCTTTTGGCTGATAAATTAATATGGCCACGAGAATCTCATTTAACAATACCTGAATTCCATTTAAAATTATCTGCAGCTTCCTACATACAGCTATTTACGCAAACCGTTGAATACCGTTGAGCCTGTTCACACTAAGTGCGCTTCGGCAAAGTCCACAAATATCAAACTCTGCTGCCTGCAGACTTCTGCTGTCCAAATTCAAATGAACATGAACACCTGCCTAAAAATGCCAGCTTCTCTTATTAAAACTATTGAGCTAGATTATAATTACTCTAGCCGACCTTACTATAATTCACTCAGAAGAATCTGCTGATATTATTATATTTTATAGTATTTAATTTGATAAGTCCCCTGTCCTGCCGCCCTCCCAGTTCGAGTCTCGAGAAATCTAGAAAAACTAAAATTTAATAGAGGAATCTAACCTGACCTGTTCCGGGTACTTTAATTTTCGATAAGAGGTGAAATTAATCGTCGTAAAGGTGAAAGATACATTTCCCAGTTCATATCAAAGTAAATTCCCCCCTAACAAACCGGAAATTTTACTCAAAATCAGTCAGCAACCACGAAATGTTATCAAATATGTTCTAGCTAGGGAGTTTTCTGGACCAATCATGCAATCTAAGCAGGTTACTGCTCAACTTTGCTCTTATTATGTTTGTACAAATATTGTATGCAGTTGCGTGTCAGAGGCGCACACAAGCATGCAACCTGCCACGCATTTTTCTATTTGCCCGAATTATAGTATTATAACTCCGAAACACCACGCGGACTCAGTTGCAATTGGGATTGATGATGGCTCGTATGGCCCAGTCTCAAGCTTCATCGAATAACTCGGAAGTTATCGGAACTGTGGATATTTCCGATGTGAGTCTTGTTCTGTATTTGATACCGGTAGATAGTGATCTGGATTAGTTTCACCAATTTCAGTCAAGCGAGTTGTACGTAGTTCAGAATCTGGAAGGACCAGGAAATGTTCAGCCAGAGATGTGGAATATCAGCTGTGCAAGCTGGCTGGATTCGGGGAGGTACGTATGGTTTGTTCATACAAGGGAAAGGATGCAATGAAGGTGAGGACATCGCCATGAAATTGTAAGTGAACCCGTTCGATACTGATTTTTCATGCAAAGAGGTGGAAAATGGATTTGGAATACTTGTCTGCTATTCGACAGTGCGCAAACTAGCTTTAAAGCATATCCTAGATGGTCTGACACTTATTTGCGTATGTCAGTCATCCATGGATGCTTCAAGTATTTGCTATCTCACTATCGAATCGGCGTCCTGCATTTATATTTCATCAAGGTGAGGCAGCTTTAGCATCTTGAATTTCCCTGTCTGAGACTTTTGGCAAGGCGTGCACCATAAACCAGATGATTTCAACAAATTCCTGAAATCTGTGGACCATATCGTTTTCTGGTATCACACGGTAATATTATCTCTACCCCTGATATCGTGACTGCTTGGTACTTACATAAATGCAGTTACAAGATTATGGTAAGCATTATAACCATTGTGCCTGATTATCGAATGAACGTATCGCAGGACCGCATGAGGTTAGATACAACTGTTCCAGACTTGTACCATTTTCTGGTACCACGACAAGGTCTCTCTTTAATCAAATGTAGTGCTGACCGAACGGTGGACGCATTGAGGTCTATAATGGACTTCCCTCCATCAGATGCAGCCATGCTAAAGCAACCTTGCAGACGCACACAGTTGACTCGCTTTCATGCTATAATGTTTCCGCTGACAAATTCCATTTCCAACCTTTTCCATTGGTTGGATCGATCAATAGAACAAGTTTTGATTGGTGAAATATGGGAGCAATTAAATTCTTATCGGGTTTCATCCGAGGATTCCTGCCCTTACACTGGACGTCATCAACATTTACTTGGATATTTCCCTTTCGCCGATATCGCAAAATATTACTATGGGAGCTATTCTAAATATGTGACTGTAAATGATTGGGATGCTGGAAAATGAACAAGGTAAATGCATGTACACATTATCATGATACTCGAGCTGAAAAGGCCTATGGATTTCTCAAAGATTTACCATTTGTGCAAAGGACCACCACCCATCCATTAAGTATCACCACAACACATGTACTTGGCATTTCAACCTCGGAAGGTTGAATGAAGAAGCCATTATGGATGAATTCTTTTCTCAAGCAAAGAAAATCTGGAGCTCTGCACGGAATTCACTCCCTGCACAAAGATCATCTTCTAAGCTCGCCATAGGTATGCAAATTCTATTGATTATCCTTATAATTTCTATATCTCAACTTATAAATAATTGATCTGTGACATTTCATGTATGGTTGAAATGCAGACCTGGTTTACTCGATCACTTTTATGGCCAGAGATCGAGAATCTACATTTATTTGTTTGCACTCTGAAGCTGAATGCTGATTGTATGGTCAAAAGATCAGATATGTACTGGTCGAAAGACGAGGACAGGAAGCAGTGCATGACAGAGCCTGAAATGATCTCATGGGGATTAGAAGATCCTAGGATCATCCTGTATCCCAGTCATAGAAGCCTTGTGTTGGACTCCCAGAACTTGGATGCACTTCGGGACTTATATCAACATCTTGGTTTTGATCCCAACTTGAACACAGATCAGGTGGCCTGCTTCCTAAATGTACCACAGATATATCCTGTCAAGCAGAAGAGTATGTCAATTCATGCATCTCATTCTATGTGGTGGTCACTTAATCATAAATTATTGTTCAGGCAGTGTTGCTAAGCTCAAGGGATGTTGCTCTGCTTCTCTTGCTGTGTCTCCATAGCAGAAAGAGACAATTTACTTCAGCAATTCAGTCCATGGATGCTACAAAGAGGTGGAGAACAAAATCTGCAGAGTATGGTGTCAAAGATTGTGCACATAAAATGCAGCAGAATCAGTGGCTACATCTGGATTTTATTGGACTGGAAATCAAAATTTAAAGGATGCAAAGAATGGTTTTAATTTGGGAAAGTACAATGGTGGTACTGGAATTAGAGAAAATCACTTGCATGGTCTTTGCATTAGAAACACAATAATAGAATTATTTTTTTTTGGATTTAAAGTAGCTATGAGCACTCAAGTTACATTGTTTGTACTATAAGATTAAGGCAAGACACATATTACAGTCAGCAAGCTGTAAGTACTAGGGTCAGTCAAAATTGGCCATACACATCTGCAGCATCTGCAGCATCTAGGCCACAGTGACAAGTAAGATACCAATAGAGAAACAAGACATGGCAAGCAATCACTCAACATTATAGCCCTTGAGTGGAAACCATGAAGGTTGAATATATTTAGGCAACATTGACAAAGGCAGAGGAAAAGAACAGTTGAAAGCTGGGCCTCAGAGGTGAAGGCATATGTAATCAAACAAGTGCTGGTTTAGGCCTGAGGACCTTGTTTGTGCACCTTTGGTCATTGGGCTGTGATGACACCTATTCATTTTGAATGCTATCGCTCCTTTTTTTGAACTGTATGTCTGGCAGGACTACATGACATTTACCATGGGTCCAGCACAAGCACAATTCACAAATCAACCAGAACACAATCTTAACCACTCCCAGCCCCCAATGGAGGTGATTGTGGGGCTGGTTGTGCTGCATGCAGATTTTATTTAGAGTCACTCTCCTCATGCTGGAAGCCTTCATAGTGTGCCTCTTCCATGAAAAGAATACCACAGGGTTTGTCAAGGTCATCAATGACCTGCCAGAGCATATCATCTTAGGCCTCTCATTCCTCAAGAACATAATGAAGCAATTTAGTTCCACCCCATGCACATCCACCCATGCTTCCAGGCAGATGTTGTTGAGCTTTCCTAGAAGATGATGGACAAGATGGACAAGATCCATACAGCAATTGTGCAGTGCATGAGCACTATGCTGGAAGAGCTGAGATGGTCAAATGTGGTTGTAAGTGTGCATAGTCTGGTATTACAGCTCAACATAGACCTGCTCTCCCTATCCTCAGTGTATTTCCACTCCTTTAACTTTCTTGTGTGCAGGCAGTTGGGCCCCAATATCAAACAAAGCAGCTTGTGAGTAACTTTGGTGTGCTGTAGCACTTACTCAGGCATGTCTCCATTCCTTGCCCATTCTTTGTTTCCTTTGCTCTTCCTTACTTTGTCTTCCCTGTTTCCTTTACATTCATCTTTTCTTTTCTTCCATCTACAACTACCCCTTCACTGACAGCTTTCCTCTCACCCTTGATGCCCTCTCCTTCCATGCCCATCTTGAAATGCTCCTCACCATATCCTTTGTCTCTTCCTCCAGCAAAGGTCCCAAGGTACACAAGAGCATGTAGATGCTCTCCAGTGTGGTGAATATCATGTTCAGCAAGCCATAGCAATGGTGCTATGTCATGCTTAAGAATGCCACAAAAGGAAAGGGTGAACAGGTGGAGAGGGAGAAGGAGGTGATTGATTTGATGGAGGATGATGATGTGTTCCTCCAAGGATAATGGGAAAGGGAACCTGAAGACATGTATCAAGCCCATAATTGATGGAGAAGATAAGAAGCACCTGATGTGGCTGCCACCTGGGCTACTCTCAAGCTGGCAGAGCTGCTTCAGTGAAATTTATTGGCAGAGGTGGTTCTGGAGGCAGAGAGGTGGTGATGTGTATTGATGAGGAGAGGGAGAGGAAGAGGAGGAGTGCTACAGAGGTGAAGACTGATACATATTTGTTCTCATCAATATTAAACATATGAATGCTTATTTTACATGTTATTGATGCTACATAGCCTCAACCCTGCTCCCAGGCAGCAATACCCTTGTCATGTACATCAGCATGCTCACCTATGCTTGCACACTCCTCTCCTCCTTCCTCTCCTCTCTCAACTACTTGTCACCAAAAGGGAGGAAGGGCCATGTGATGATGTCCAAGCTGCATGTACCTCACACAGAATGTCATTTTTGGTACCAAACAGG
>JASFDF010000389.1:0-22057 GCA_036937115.1 Nidularia sp. FH-822889 | reverse complement strand
CTAAGGTAATTCTATATCAAAGTCTTGAAATAAAGGCTATATTGAGATTATAGGTAGCAACTTTCAATGTCTTATATGATATAACAAGGCCTTATCGGTAATATCACACTTTTAGCTGAGTTTCAACTCTCTCTAGAAATATCTTTCACATTAAATTTTCGTGATGAGGCATCTCGGTTCTGCAAGCACACTTGCGTTGCACTTGCTATGTTTTCTTCGGGCATGTGTTAATCCTCTTCTCCCTTTATAGCAGCTGATTATTAGCATGCATTCTATCACTTGAGAATGCAATTATAGTTGAAGAAGGCATATCTCGCAAAGTTCAGAAATAAAAATCAGATAATGGCAAAGAAACAACAGTGAAACTAGAGTCCAAATTCTCTTTTTTACTTGATTTCAATATTATGAGAAAGATGCTGTATGTTCCTGGGATAGTACGAAGAGACATACGAGCCAATTAGTTGAGTGGTAAAACAAGTCAGGTAATTTGAGCCATTGTGCTTCAGTGAGCCGCGTCGATGTCGCGCGTCAATTCCCGCGCCAGTCCACGCTGATCGTGGCACTCGCGCGACATTTTCTCAATTTTCCGACCCTGCCACTGCACGTGCACAGGCGCAAAGTGCACTCAATCCGTGCAGTCACTCCGACACAACATTCACATCGCCACGCTCCTTCTATTACTAGGAATCCATCTGTTCCAACGACCCGTTGTTTGCCCATTGTCAATGGTCGGTCACCTTAACCGCCGATACGCACTCCGGATCTGGCAAATCCCCACCTGCAAGATACAATGCCACTCTTCCACCCTTCAAGTCCGTTGGCGTACACAGTGCAGTTTACTCTAGAGTATATCCTCTCGCATTACGCGTTATAGTATGGACCTTACGCAACCTCAAGGAGCCACGACATAAGTATCTCTCAATACCAGTGTCTGACCCAATGCCGGGTCTAGTGCAAGAACCACCAACGAACTTACCCTGGATTTGACGATCAACATCTTCGCCAGCACATACACACGGTTATTCAAGCTAGCGCAAGAAAGTGAGATACGTTCTATTGTATGTACTCGGCTTAATGCAAGTATAAGATTCTCACAATTTTTTCTAGCAGAGTCTCTTTTCCGTCTCCACTTGCGTTCCATATAAGCCGAGGCGCAGCGCAATCGATTTAAATTCGAAGTAGCATTTGTTTGGCAGAGTCTCCCACAATTATGATGATCTGCCGATCGCTAGGATGTCAGATTCCAGATAGCTTCAATGTAGATAATGGCAACGGTACATTTGGAAGCCTTGGCGACTGGTGGGTAGGTCACTAGTGGCTAAGACTTTGCTAATAGTGTAAATCATGGATGAGCTCTATAGAGCACCACCAGCAAACTGTAATTTTCCACGTCATGTAAGTCCTGCGAGTGTCTCTAGAGGCTGTGCAGTGCTACATAATAGGGACATCCATGCGATCTTAGCCTTCTGTAGAGAACGGCTACTGTCTGTGTAGACGTGATATCTTCTGCGTAGCACTGCAGAACGTGGAGCTCTGCAGGCATGTGTAGGAAAAAATCTGAGTTCGCTGATGGTTTTGACACTGCCGAGTTTTAGAACTGGGAACTAAATGACTACCTTAAATTTGAATCATAGGAATGCTCATTAAAGGTGCTGCTACTAAACTGATGCTTCCGCCGGAGCCCGCCAGGCTCTTCGATACGATAAATAATTCAATGATTTCAATCACCATCATCATCACTTGCTGATTCTCTGATCATAAATATTGTACTTCACTGGGTATAAAGGTCGACGTCCGTCTCGTGCTCTCCCCCTTCCGTGTCGTCTCAAGTTTCAACGTCATGGAGGAACAAACCTGGTTATGTCGCCTTCCCACACTCGAGAAGCTCGGGTTATCAAAGGCGCCCGAAGGTGTGGATGCAGCGTCGATCGCATCCAAGTGGATAAATGACTTCAGCCGTGCGCTCTTCGCCAAAGATGCGCTATCACTCCTAGGGCTTTTTCAGAATGACTCCATGTGGCGGGACATCCTAGCTCTCACTTGGGATTTCCGCACTTTCGACGGCATCGAGAAAATCCACATGTTTATCACGGAACGTCTGTTCACCGTTCCCGTGCAAGATATCCATCTTCGCCCCAATGTACAGCTCCAGCCAATGTTCCCTGACGTCGTGTGGATTGTGGCGACATTCGACTTCACCACTGACATAGGAATTGGATTCGGCGTCGTGCGGCTTGTTCCTACCCCTAGCGGTGAATGGAAGGCGTTCACGATGTTCACGAACTTGGAAGATCTCCGGCAATATCCTGAGAACCTTGGCCCAAGGCGTACGTCCGTGCCTGATCGTGGAGAGTGGCTCGCAGGTCGCCAGCGAGAAGCATCGTTCAGTGATTCTGACCCAGTAGTCATAGTTATCGGGGGAAATTCTAGCGGTTTGTCCATCGCTGCTAGGCTAAAGTATTTGAACGTACCTACTTTGGTCATTGAGGCGAAGCCCAGAGTTGGAGATGTCTGGAGGGATCGTTACAACTCCCTCTCATTGCACTTTCCTATTCGTTAGTAATCCATTCATCTATATTCTATATGCATAGCTAACGATAGCCGTGATGCAGACTGCGACCACATGCCATACGTTCCTTTCCCACCGACATGGCCATTGTATACTCCTTCTGTAAAGGTGCGTGCTTGGAATAAATCATGACTTTATTCTGCCTCAGAGCTGGGTTTCAGATGGCTGATTGGCTCGAGTATTACGCCGGAATTTTGGACCTGAATGTCTGGACGAGTTCTACCGTAAAAGCTGCTTCCCAGGATCCATCGACCAGGAAGTGGCAAATTACTATCAAGCGTGGAGATGGGAGCACCTGCGTTATGTCAACCAACCACTTGGGTGCGATTCAAACTCTCACTGTATTTTAAATCCAATCTGACATTCTCTTTATAGTATTTGCAACTGGAATCGGTATGCCCAGAATCCCAACATACCCTGGAATGGTATTTTGTTTTATTCCTTAGCTTCTATTTTCGGTTTTTGCTCATAATGATAAATGTTAGGACGTGTTCAAAGGGGAGATAATTCACGCGGCCAATTTCAAAAAAGCACAAGATCACGCCGGGAAGAAAGTCCTCATAATTGGTAGCGGAAATTCAGGTAACCTTGCTCTTTAGTTTAGTCCTCTCTTGTTGCTGATGCATTTGTGTCTTAAAGCGCACGATGTTGCATATGACTTGGCAAAGAACCATGAAGGTATGCACCTCTTCAAGAGATTTGATTAGTAATGCGATATTTACATACCTGGATACTAGACGTGACCATTTTCCAGCGACGTCCCACCTTTGTAATGAACTTGCATAAGGGATGGAAATACATGGGAGGAGGTCAGTAATAGCTCTGCTTATCATCGCGTTACTTACGAGTGCGTCATCGTAGCTTTATACCGAGAAGGAGTACCCACCGATGTCGCTGATAGGATGGCTGAATCCATTCCACAACTGCTTAAACAAAATGGGATATCGCAACGTGGAACAAGAGCTGCCATGAAGGATGACAAGTAATCTTCCTCAATCCTTGATAATAATATACTTCAGTTAATCATTCTACTCAGGGAATTGCTCGATGGCCTTCAAAGCGTTGGTTTCAAAGTAAATGCTGGTATCAAGGATACCGGATTCTTATTACATCTGAAGCAATATGGAGGCGGTCATGTATTTGGTATGTTTCAATAATTGCCGTCAGTCTTCACTACTGTAACATTTTGCAGAGACTGGGACCTCGCAGATGGTCATTGACAAGAAAATTAAGATTAAAAGCGACAGTCTTATCAGAGAATTCATAAGTGATGGTATCGTATTTGAAGACGGTAGTACGATAAACCCAGACCTTGTTGTATGTGCTACCGGGTGAGCCTTTCGACTCCTGATTGTAACATCGTCCAAGAATTATTAATTGACTTTTCTCATAGATATGAAAATATGAAGGGGAACATAAGTACGATATGCGGCGATGAAGTTGCGAAAAACTGCACACCAATCTCGGGCCTTAATGCCGAAGGAGAGATCAATGGCTTTTGGCGAGATTTGGGTGTTAAGAACCTCTGGTATATTGCTGGTCAGTGGTATTTACAAATTTATTTATTCGCATTGAAGTCTCACATCAAATCAGGTGGTCTTTTATTATGTCGGTTCCATTCTAAACACCTTGCACTGCGTAAGTGTCTGCAAAAATCTTGCCAATTAGGTTACTAATCAGCTGTATGCCCTCAGAAATCAAAGCAATCGAGGAGTGCGTATTTGGAGAAAGATACAGCTTGAAAGAATAAGGTAATGTAAAGAGATAACCGAGCGTCCGAGGAAATCATCAGGAGAAGCATGGGCAATTTACATCTATCGGATCTGTCCTCTTGCATCCTGCTGTAAATTATTATGCAATCAACTTGTGGGCAACAGATACTACAGCTATGGGAACTCTGAAGTAAATATACTTCTCCGTGGCTCTTCTCTTTGGAATTAAATAGGTACAAGGTATCTATTCCTTGTTTGCGCAGTTTGCAAGTAGGCGTAGCAGCATGAGAGTTACCTAATCTGCTGTCAACGAGCTTCGGTGGGAAAGTGATCAGAAGGCGGCTTATGTGGCTTTCCGGCCTCCATGGACTACAGCATATTAATCCAACAATTAAACCAGAGCATGCGGTACCATGAAACTGCTGCAGATCCGAGGTTCTGAATTGATTAAGGAAAAGATGTGAGGCACTTCGATACAAGTTTATTGTATCTCAATTGGATACTATTTCCTCACGTTGACTTTAGAGATCGTCGAAATCAGACCGACTGTAAGTCAGAATACAGTATAACGGAAAGCCTAGTGTCAGCTATGCACTGTCCATATAGCTACACGATAGAAGGAAGATGCTCGTTATGGCTGATCTTGAACTCTATACTACGACATGTATCGTCAATCTTCCTTCTGAAGCTACTTTTTCAGTTCCAAAGCACTAATATGCTCTGCACATGGGTCCCAGTGTCTTTTGAAAGGATGGCCGCCAACCTCACAACTAAAAATGTTAATGAGAGGCAGAATGCAAGCCGTGCAGTTTTTGGTGTGTCGGCAATCAACTACGGGATTTGGCCAAGGGTATGTCCGTAAGTAAGTAAATCCGGATCATATGGATACGTGCTGACAGCTGCTTCGTGTGCATCGCAGCAAGATCATGTCCCTTCGCTGTCTGGTGATGAAGAATTCTTCTCATAGATATGTGGAGCTCCCAGGATCCTGTGAATCCTTCAAGCAGGAGAAGCTAGGTGTGGCATGCGCCTGAGTTTCAGAAGATAGGATGGTATAATATATACTTCGAATGATACGACTTAGATTATTTATAACACTTGTTATGATCTACTTAGCATGTTTCTTCTGCCAGGTTGGTGAATTTACGCTCGAACGCAGGGAATAATAATCTAGGAGTAGAGTCCCTCGTAAATTATTTCCATTCAACAGTAACGGAAATCGCATTTAGTTAGCATTTTAACTACAGTTACGGACAAGTAAACCCATCAAATTTATTCTGCCAATTATGGTGACCGTCACATTGATCTAAGCCTTCTAAAAACACTGTAATATGAAGAAAACGGCCTAGCTCGTTGATTTCACGAGCGAAAATTTCAAATTCTAAGTTCTGATCAAAAAGTAACCGAAAATATTGGCATGTCCCAAAAAATCGCTCGAAAATTTCATTTTTTTAGATCGCTTTTGATAAACAGGATCTGATCCCACGAAATTATGGCTTTCTAACGAGCCATTCCCTCCTAAAAAATACTACCCATAGGTTATCCTCCAAGAAAAAAAGAAACATTTCTGGGCTGAAGAACCAGCCTGCATAGTCTGTGGTTCCCCTTACATCAATCTCTGAGTCCCCAGGTTAGAATTTAGAAGATCCTTCTAATAAATTCAACCAAGACCCAACATTGATTAAGTCTCGAGGTCATGAATGAATCTTTCTCCCAGGATTTCATTGTAAATTAACTCTCATCGAAGTGGTAAGTACCTTAGACGGGACACGCAACAGCATGGGTTGTGAAAAAGCAGGAGCAGCATCGCCAAGTCTTTCAACAGAGGGTGATATCAATTGAGGCTTTTCTCAATGCATCTTGATGACATTTGGGACTACAGTCCGCCCAAATCCGCTGTCGACATATCAAAAAGTTGCGAAATTTAGTCAAAAATTTCGGCGCACCCAAAATGTTGTGGGAATTTCATGAAAACACTGTTTTTAGGCTCGATTTGACCGTCCAAGTTCGAATCTGTCGCTAGTTTTGTCTTCGCGTTCCCTAGATAGCAAATTTGATGTATTTGATGTATTTGCTCGTCTGCAACTGTACGACAGTCTTATCTTGTCATAGCGATGCTTGGAGAACTGGAACAATATCTACGTTGCGGGATGTCGCAAGTCCAACTCACGACGTTTTAAATCCAGAGCATTATTTAAACAGTAAAGCCCAGGCAGCTTCTCTGTACCCGCGAGACTCGATAGAACAAAATTGATCTCATAATTAACATCTGTGTACTTGAGCTCTATCCCGGATGTTCCGCTGCTGGTTTTCCCAGCTGGGTGGTTGACTGGCGATCATATTCATGTTTTCCTTTCTCAGCTCTTTCCAGTCGACATGAGTCAATCACATGAAGAATTTGATACCGAAGAGCAATTGAACTATCCCACAGAATGACATTAGTTGATCTGCACTAGGAAACTTCTCTCCATGTGAGTGACTTCTATATAATTTAAAGAGCCCCTTGTTCTGATCCAGCTCCAAACGACAGGTGATCTCGGTGTCATCTACTCTGATGTGTACGTGAGATCTCCGTTGGGCAGCATATTCAAGCGCACTAATAAGACAGGCTGAACCTCTTGTTTATAATAGGTATATAAACACAAGCTTTATCCCCTGTTGGCCGAATGATTTTCTACGAGGCCAGGAAAGGGAGTTTTAATCATGAATAATTAGAGGCCGCATCCGTGAGCCATTTCTGTGGGTTCGCTGCTTTCTGTGAGAAAGAAACAAAGAATGTCGCAACCAAGGCATGTTCCAGTGCATGTAGCCACATCAATAAGTCGGTTGGAATAATTTTAGTTGAGTAAAGATTGAGCATTAAAAGCCACCGCTTGTAACGGGAGTATAGAGGCGAAGGTATTACCGAATTAAATAAAATAAAGCGAAGTTTGGAAACTCCAGAAAAGTATATTCTTTTGTCAGTAATATAACAGAATATAATTCAAGAAAGATACGATTCAGCATCGAAGCAAGCGCTTGACACACCCAAATATGAATATTTGCTACCATTGCTTCTATTCCCATATCCATGTGCGTACCTGTCTTCCCTTTTGATAGTGGTAGTTAAATAGCATAGGATTCATGGATCAGATGACAACTAAGCACCAATCGATTGTAGGTGTCAAGTACTTCGGCAGAAGAGCAATGAATCCCCAGCCCACGAACTGCATAAGGGTCGTTTGTGATAAATTTGCGAAGCACTGCTTCAAAATTTATACAGTCAATCATTTTCGTCACTAGGGAGTGCATTATAAGTATCTTTGCTATTGGGCAGGTAATACAGTACATTTTCGCTCCAGCAGAATAAACCACAGCCATGGCAAGCTCTCTGACACCAACGTATGGGATGTACCTGGTTGTAGCCTATCTTGAATCAATGTAGGTTTGCCTATGTGTGTAGATGGAAGTAAAGCTGATAGTATACCTCCATGGCAGCTTTTACGGAGCAGGCATGCTACAAGTCTACTTGTATTATACATGGTAGGTATCTTCACACAGAATAGACAGGACATTCTCCTTACATTTATACAGGTATCCAACGGATAAATTCAAGATCAAAGCCGCCGTAAGGACACCTAATTCTACACATATGTTTCTATTCTGACTCGCAAAAATCACAGGTTGCTCTTGTGGCGTAGGCCTCTTTCTCATTCCCATACGAATTATTTTTTCATTTTCATACCAGTATAGTGGAGACCCTCCAACTCGCTACTTACTTGAGATCAACAAACGCCCATCTAGTCGAAAACTTTGGAAATTTTGAATCACTGGGTGAAATAAACAAATTCGATTGTGTAATCCCTTTTATTATAATTTTATTTCCTCTCACTCATTCAGTGCCTACACTACAGATTCAGCTCGTCTTTGTTGTGAGCCAGCTTCTGTGATGGATATACCTAAGACTAACCTTAGAATTTCAGTATCTATCCGCTGCCATTGTTCAATTGTAAGTTTATCTCTTTAATCATTCAGACAGCTGTTTAATACAGAACAGGTATTTTGCTTACTGCATCTACCTGTGTGAGTAATTTTTTAAACTCTCCAAAACAAGCTCAATATATTTCCTCATGTAAGTAAGCGGAATGTCGAATTGGAAGAAGTGGATCCGCGGAATTTCTGTGCTTATAGTTAGTCTTACACCTATCTAGTTAACAATTAATTTTATGCAGTCGGTTAGGTTCTCCTCGTTTTGTTGGAGCTGGGTGCAGGTTTTGGCGAGTACAGACATTCAGATCAAATGTGTATATCTTATTTATCATGTTATTTTCAGCACAATGCGCTGAATGGTAACGTATATAGCCATATCGCAAAGGAGAGATGATACTGATAGCGCTGGTTATAACCAGCACGAAGATAAAGACATTTGAGAAACTGAACACTACCAAGGTGGGTTGCTTCGACGTTGTCTTATCATGAAGGTTGGACCACTCACATATTTTCTAGGATACGACATCTCTTCAGAGCGCTACTGCTTTCACAATCGATCTGATTATTACGATCTCTCTCATCACGATTCTGGATAATAGCAGGAGCGGACATGAAAAGTACGTTTTTTTGTATCCATCATTGATAGTCATTGCTACACCTAACTTCAACCAGAACGAATAATATGGTCAATACGCTTATAGCATACGCAATCAACCGAGGAATACTTACCGCCATAGCAGCCTTGCTCAATCTCGTCTTGGTAAGCTCAGATTCTCCCTGTGCGTTAAAAAAGCTAGGCTTATAATACATAATAGTTCCTTGCCGTTCCAGGAACATTCTATTTCTTCCTTGGACTGCTAACCAGCGGAAAATGTTTGTCTCTTTTTGTTAACATCCACTCATCGATTAAAAAAACTGACCGTTGTTTTAAAACATTCTAGTGTGTGTGTCTTCAACATCCGTGGATCCTCTAAGATAGACTAACCAATATACGTGCAGATATATGAACAGTATGCTTTCTACGTGAGTTTATCCACTTTCAACATTACCGTTTTCACAAACACATTATATTCCAGACTCAACACCAGAAGCTACGTCCGCGGCAAAAGCGAAACCGGCAACGGTCGTGCAGATGGCGTTAATTGGAACTCGATGTTTCATAGCGTTAACTACACTGCAGGAAATTCGCTTACAGTGCTCGACGGAAAGGCACCCGGAAGAGTCCTCGGCTCTGATTCAACAGCGTTCGAATTGGACAATATGAAAGCCCACAGTAGAGGAGTAGGTATGTTCAGTTCACTTACAAACATATTTCTGACTTTATGATCTTGTAGCTTCAAGTTCGTGTTCAGTCCGAAACACTAAATGACAAGGGAGAGTACTTGGTCTGACATTTCGATTATGGACTGATTAACGTGTTACCTTTGCATTTGTACGAGCATCCGGACTTCTTAAGTTCAACAAATTATGTATGTTATAGTGAATCGTATGCGTGTCTGAGAGGTCAACTGGCTACCTCCAACCCATTCCTTAGTACAGTATTTGAATAGCCTTTGTTTGGATTCAATCGTCGTTTGTATATCGGCTGCTACACACGCCGTACAAGCGTGAAAGATGGGCTCGACTCCAGGATAGTTTCAGAGACTACTTAATTTCCTGCGTGATTTATGGATATGAATTTTTTAATGACTACCTATGATAATTGAGTTAGTAAGGAAGTCCATGTCTTTCTGGAGCCATTCATTTTCGGTGAATTAATAACAGAGAACCTTCATAGTAAAATCTGCTTCGAGATATAAAATTTATTTACTGGTTGATGAGGTTGTTGCAGTGAACAGTCATCGTCTCCTAGCAAGTTGGACTCAGAAAGCGAATAAGTTTCTGCACGCTGTTCTTAGTATGGATGATTTAAATCCTGTTCTGGTATATAGATGGCGTCGCTTTTACATCTTTGTTATTATATCAGTTAGTACATGCGCCTGTCATTTCAATCAACTACTGGGAAGGTTATGGTCGCGTGAAAAGCTAGGTTCGACTCCTAGAGAGTGTGTCTGTCCCTTCACCTCTTTTGCTCCGGGAGTCAATGACATCATTTGTTTCGTAGCAAGGCTTGCGCTACATATAAGTATATAAAAGGCAGCAAGCTGCAATCTAACATCGCTGCTGGCCCCTTGCCTGTTGACACTTTGCACCTCCGGGTTAACCTCCATTACGATCGTCTTTCATTTTGATTGCAAATTACTCTCAATCTCCCGTTTGTCTTTCCAGAGGACGAGAACATCGTTATGAATCTGGAATGGATTGCTCTTTGTTTCGAACAATCTCTTGTAACCCCGGCCCATAGTCTACCTCAACAAGTTGGATGCTGGAATAACTTTTGCTGTTGGATGAACCATATCCGCCTATGCGCAGCGTAAGATCCACAGGCTTATGAAGATCACCATTTATCTTGACGGTCGTATTGAAGTTGGAAGCTGACCCGGATCAGCGTTGTAGGAGCGAGGGGTTGTGCACGCCAGGTGCAGTGGGGAGTCTTCTCTGTCTATTCTCACCTTCCACCCTTTCGGTTGCATGTGGTCCCCCAGTCCCTCATTCAGTCGAGTCATCAACTGAACCAAGCTCTCCCGTACCCGGACAGCACATCTACGGTGGCCTCTTCTCGTAGGTCGTTTACCACAATGTGCCATCCACATTTGAGTCAACATGAGGACGTCTCGTGCGAGAACGAGGGACAGGGCTCGGAAGGCTGCATTCTCGTTAACGGAAAGGATCGTCGAATGGCCACCTTGCACGGCAAGCTAGTGCTAGTGAGTATCCAATGCTCTTAATCGCACCTTCTCGCTTTCGGTGCTCTCATCAGCTTTTTGTTCCCATCGTGCGATTTCCCCTCCCCAGCGTTCATACAAATTAACCGCAGTTGACCACGGGTCGATGAAACACGTCTCCCTCGGCGCGGAACGGAATCAACATCCAGGATCCCTATGTTCAATACAGTTGACTCCAGAACACGACGTCGTACTCCTGCGCGCGCGTTGCTGTCATGCCACCCTCTCCCATCTACAGCGAGCAACTAGCATTCCCAGCCACAGTTCCAAACTCCCGCCATCGATGCACTTAAGTCGACATCGTGCTTCACGAGCCTCGTGTCAAGGTAGTTTCTTCCCTCTGAAGCTTCAACTTACCTCCACAGCAGCCTTGCTCAATCTCGTCCTGGTACATAGATCAAATTTCGCCCTGTCAAAAAACTAAACTTATAATCTATAATAGTTCCTCGCTGTTCCATGAACATTCTATTTCTTCCTTGGGTTGCTAACCAGCGACAAATTTTCATGTCTTTTTGCTAACATGCGCTCATTAACTAACAGCACATGGTACTTTTCAAACATACCAGTGTACGTGGCTTCGATACCCGTGGATCCTCTAAGATAGATTAACCCAGCATACGTACAGATATATGAACAGTATGCTTTCTACGTGAGCTTATACATATTGATCGTCACCATTTTCTCCGATGTTTCACATTTTAGACTTAACACAAGGAGCCATGTCCGCGAAGTCAATGGTAACACAGATTCAGATGATACTAATTGGAATTCTATATTCCATAGCGTTGGCCACACCCCGAGAGCTCCGCTTACAACACTCGACAGAAGGGCTCCAGAAAGACCACTTGACTCTGATTCCACAGCTACGAATTAGACAACATTCAAGGCATGGTAGAGGCAGTAGGCATGTTCAATTCAGTTGCAAGTTTATTTCCGACTGCCATCCTGAGGTACTCATAATGCATAATGGGAAAGGCAAGAATATGTTGGGTAGGGCAAGGATAAGCCTACTACCCTTGATGGATTCAAAATCGAACAAAATTCTTATTATTGGGCAATAATGTAAACCTATTCCAAAGGAGTGATAAAGGCTTCAACTCATTCAACAATGGCATACTCTCAGCCTTCGGCCTGTCTATGTGATATCCAATACGTAAACCCAAGATCACAAGTTGATGTTGATAGGCGTGCACCCGACAACAATAAGACCGTCTGCAGTTAATGTTAGCGAAAACCCAGTTAATAGCAGATGTTATACTCACTGAAATGATTGTCAGTGCAGCAGACAGGTTGCTGGGTGCTAAAGTGAGATATTAGTTAGCATGACTGCTCGGAAACAGGGTTCAACTGCAGAACATACCAAGAAGTACCAGATGCTCCGATAACATTGATGGGAGAACAGCTCAATCCAACCTGACCAGTAATATCTGCAATACTGAGGCCTAGAAGCGATTTGATCGCAGTCACAGCCGATGAGTCTGAATTTTGCACGGAGTTGCTACAAGAACATTTGTTATTAGCAGGGTACCAAATGTATCGGAAGTACAATGAAATTACCAGCATTGAACTGGGCCGGTGTTGCACTGTCCTTCACTACCTGGAACGGGGGAGGCAGTGGCGAAAACGGCCATAGAGACGGCGACAACGAGAGCTACTTTGGAGAACATTGTTGTAATGAGAGTGGCAGATAAGTGTGAGCGGATGTAAGAGAGATGACTCTAAAAGACGAAGTTGGTTATTCGACTGGGGAATTGTCCACCAAGGAGAGAGACTTTATAAATGTTCGGTCAATATGTCTCTAAAAGGAGCTGGAGAATTCTAACGAGCTGCGGTTAGGTGGCAGGCATCAACGCCGTCTAACAAGTTTGAAGCTAAAGTAGAAGCACTCGTCTAAAAATGAAAAGAAGTGAGTTTTTTCACCGTGGATGTTTACTGAAATTTCCAGCTAATCTCTAACATACCAGTGAAAGTTCTTGATTATATACTTAACTGCCTGAGAGTTGAGAAAGCGTCGATAATATATCAAAGATAGAAAAAAATCTTCACTAGGACCATATCCGCCTCGCAGAAAATGCCGTAGCACCAATTGGATAAGTATCTATGCCGAGAGCTAGGAAGAAGTTCAACCCTGACACTCAATTTTACCGATCTCTCAGCTACATAATGTTTTACACACCGAAATCCCGTGAGAGCTATTTGATTGTGTTGCAACTGTGACCAAAGCGTCACACCCCAGCTGCCAGTCGGTTGCGCGTCGCTGATCGGTTGTTCCATAATCAAGATAGAAAGATAAAATATAGTAGACTGCACGGATGCTGCATCTCGCAAGCGTTGTGATTTCCTGAGGGGTTTTTTCTTGTTCTTCGTGACATACTATAATACGGCCGCGCATATCTTCTGAGAGTCGAGATGCCATGGTAAGGGGCGTCAAAAACCCAATCCAATTACAAACCTACTACCTATGTACTCGTTCAGTGGATAGCAAGGCGGACGTCTATCTCGAGGCTCGAGGCTGTGGGGCAACACAACCAAACAGCTCTCACGAGATTTCGGTGTGCAAAACATTACGCAAATTACAGCCAACGGCCCTTACCAAAGGTTTTATCGAACCTTCCACTAATTTGTAAGGCCCTAGGTTTCTCGCTTATCATTTGGCTGGGATACGTACAACTTCAAGCCCAACAGTGATGTGCCCGAGTCCGATGAAGGTCGGATGTCAAGACGGCTGGTATCTCTTTTGCATAGAGAAAATAAAAAATGGCGAATCAAAGAATGAATGGGGATATTGAAGCCCTAAATGACTAACCGATATATTTATCAGTGTTCTACCCACCCGGCTCCACAAAGGACCCAAATACTGTTATCCGCTGGCGACTGATTTAAAGCAACATTACGTTTGTGTCCAAACGTGCGATTCCAGATCCTACTCATTAGGACTTAGTATTTTGCCAAAGCGATAGCTGCGATCGACATTATCTTTTTTACGGGGTCTGAGCGGTCTAGCTAATGCAGTAATTAGAGTAATTAGATTAGCGCCAGGAACTACGCTGCGTTTGCAGCCACTTCGAAAAACCAATACTTGGCGTACACATCGATGCGAAGACTTCTGTGATTCATTATGACAGCAATTTTACTACACAACTATCTTCATATTTTTTCTTGTGTACATATTGAGCTAACTTGTGAACAGGGAAGGAGAGAATAATTACCACCCTAATCTTTCAACATCAATCCGACATTATATGAAATAAACCATATAAAATTCTCAGTCCATGGCTAGTACAATTGAGGACATTATTTGACAAGAACAGTCATAGCAATTCAAATCGGAGACGCAGACCAGCTCCGTGTGTCAGTCGGATGCGGTGCACATGTGCACTTATGAACGACAAGGAAGATCTAAGGAAAGGAGAATAGAATTCCGTAAGAAATTGATTTCGATAAAGCAACGATAAAGCCGGTGTACCCAACGAAGACGTATTTTCTAAATCATTGAGGGTACCCGTCGGAGCATCACTGACATGAAACGCAACCTTATAGAACTATAATGTGAAGGAAGATGCGGTCGTATTATCAGGCTCAAAAAAGAATTAAAATAACTTACGTGTATTCGCATAACTCATTCTGCAACTAAATATTATCCAATAGAGGACGATCATGCCAAATGAGAGGATGAACGATAATAAAACCCCGACGCTGAAAATCGCAAGAGTCTATCCTTTACTCCGGGAGTCAATGACGTTATTTATTTTGTAGCAAGGCTTGCACCAAATATAGGTATATTAAACGCAGCAAGCTGCAATCCAACATCGCTGCTTCAATTCTTACTTATGATCGTCTTTCATTTTGGATCACAAATTATCCTCAACGTCCCGCTCGTCCTTCCTGGGGATGAGGACATCGTCATGAATCCGGAATGGATTGTTTATGTGGACGCTGGAAGAACCTTTGTTGGACGAACCATATCCGCTGATGTGTAGCGTAAGATCTATATGCTTATGAAAACCTCCATTTACCTTGACGTTCGTGTTGAACTTGGAAGCTAACTCGGATCAGCGATGTAGGAGCGAACGGTTGTGCACGCTGGGTGCAGTGGGGAGTCTCTTCTCTCTCTATTCTCGCCTTCCACCCTTTCGGTTGCATGTGGTCCCCCAGTCCCTCGTTCAGTCGAGTCGTCAACTGAACCAAGCTTTCCCGTACCTGGACAGCACATCGACGGTTATATCTGCTCGTTGGTCGTTTACCACAATGTGCCATCCACATTCGAGTCAACGCGAGGACGTCTCGTGCGAGAACGAGGGCCAGGGCTTGGAAGGCTGCATTCTTGTAAACGGAAAGGATCGTCGAATAGCCATTTTGCATGGCAAGCTGGTGCTAGTGAGTATCCAATGCTTTTCGTCGCTCCTTCCTTCTCACTTTTGGTGCTCTCATCAGCTTTCTATTCCCATCGTGCGATTTCCTGTCCCCTGGCGTTCATACAAAATTAACCACAGTTGGCCACCGGTTGATAAAACATATCTCTCTCGGCGTGGAACGGGATCTACATCCAGGATCCCCATATTCAATGCGGCTTTGACTCCAGATCACGACATCGTACTCCTGCGCGCGCGTCGCTGTAAAGCCACCTTCGCCCATCTACAGTAGGCAGCTAGCGTCCCCAGCCATAATTCCAAACTCCCGCCATCGACGCACTCAAATTGACGTCGTACTTCTCCATGAGCCTCCTTTCCCTTGTGTCAAGGTAGTTCTTCCCTCTGAAGCTTCAGGCGCCATTTTTCTGTGATGCCAGCTCATATGATACGATCGATTTCAGCGCGCTTGGATTCCCATACCTCGGGCACAGCGCCGGCAGGCACTCGTCATAGGGCGGTGTTAGCGCGAATCGGCTGTATTGCAGTGTAATCGGGGAGTAGGACACACTGCAGCATTGGGAGGAGAGAGTAATGGCAGGGAACACTGTGTCATAGCACGCAGGTAAGTTACTCTTCGCTTCTCTTCTCTTCGTATTTTCGCGCTGATTTTTTGCTCCTAGTACGCATTCAAGCTACGTGCATGCATGATTCGGCGTTGCAAAAGTTCGAATAGCCTGTATTGATCAAAGACCTTGCGTGCAGGTAACGTTTGTCAGTAGCAGGAGGGGCAATCATCTGTACTGCACATGACATACGAATATAGCTTTCCCAGTGAGACTTCTTGGACAAGTGAAGTCACTCGATATGATGCTTCTACTTGAGTACGTCAGTCCCAACGTCTCTTTATGCAAGATGTTGATCTTGACCTGCAGGTTCCTCGCGGTTCAAGTGGTTCAGGTTGACCACAAATGAAACTACATTCGACTTATGGTTCTGATGTGTCAATTTGACGTCGCTACCCTCGAGTGGACGATATCCAACCAAACAGGAATTCTGACGTGTACATTAAATATATTCACCGGGCATCAGGAGAAGGTGATGGTACAAAGTAAAGATGTCGCATTAATCATTCCGTAGTCAATATGTCAGACCAGGTATTCTGCCTTGTCGTTTAGTGTTTCGGACTGCACACGAACTTGAAGCTACAGGATGGCAGGGTCAGAAATAAGCTTACAACTGAATTGAACACGCCTACTACCTCTACCGTGCCTTGGTTATTATCTAATTCGTAAGCTGTGGAATCAGAGTCAAGTGGTCTTTCTGGAGCTCTTCTGTCGAGTGTTGTAAGCGGAGCTCTCGGGGTGTGGCCAACACTATGGAGTATAGAATTCCAATTAATATCATGTGTGTTACCACTCATTTCGCCTTTGGTGCGGACGTGGCTTCTTGTGTTAAGTCTGAAATGTGATATGTTGGAGAAAATGGTGACGGTCAATACGTATACACTCACGTAGAAAGCATACTGTTCATATATCTATACGTATGCTAGGTTAATCTATCTTACAGGATCCACGGGTATCGAAGTCACGTACACTGGTATTTTTGAAAAGTGCCATGTGCTGTTAGTTAGTGAGTGCATGTTAGCAAAAAGACACGAACATTTGCCGCTGGTTAGCAACCCAAGGAAGAAATAGAATGTTCCCGGAACAGCGAGGAACTATTATAGGCTATAAGTTTAGTTTTTTTTTGACAGAGCGAAATTTATCTGTGTACCAGGACGAGATTAAGCAAGGCTGCTATGGCGGTAAGTATTCCACGATTGATTGCGTATGCTATAAGCGTGTTGACCATGTTATTTGTTCTTTTTTAAACTTAGTTGTGGCGACTTCACATGTAGGTAGAAGACGTACTTTTCATTCCCGCTCCTGCTATTATCCAGAATCGTGATAAGAGAGATCGTAATAATCAGGTCGACTGTGAAAGCAGTGGCGCTCTGAAGAGATGTCGTATCCTGGAAAATGTGAATGGCCCAACTATTATGATATGGAGACAACCTACCTTGGTGGTACTCAATTTCTCGAATGTTTTTATCTCCGTGCTTGTTATATCCGTGGTTAGCTTCCCTGCATTGAAATATAGCTATTTAAATTACCACTGTGCGCACTGTGCTGAAAAGAATATAATATGTAGGATTTACACAGATGATATGGATATCTATACACACCAAAACCCGCACCCAGTTCCAGTAAGACGAGGATGACCTAAACCATTTACATGAAATTAACTGTTAACAAGAAAGGTGAAAGACGGACTATAAGGCCAGAAATGCTGCGGGTCCACTTCCTCCCATTCGACATTCCAGTTACTTTCACGAGGAAATATATCGGGCTCATTTCTAGGAGTTTAGGAAATTACTCACGCATATAGATGCAGTATGCAAAATATCTAACCCGCATAAACCAGATGCTTGATATGATGACAGAATAAACTTACAGTTGAACAATGGCAGCAGATAGGTACTGCTCTAAGGTGAAGCTTGGTATATCCATCACAAGAGCTGACTTACAACAAAGACGAGCTGAATCTGTGGTACAGGTAAGTGAGCGAGAGGCAATAAAATCGTAATAAATTAAATTAAATACACAATCAATTGAAGTTATTTCATGCAATGATTCAAAATTTCCAAAGTTTTCGACCAAGCGGGAGTATATTGATTTGAAGTAAGTAGCGAGTTGGAGTGTTTCCACAACGCTGATATTAAGGATGAGAAAGTATTTCAAACGATGAGAAAGAGGCCTACGCGACAAGAGCAACCTAAGATTTTTTGCAAGTTAGAATAGAAGGAATATCAACATAGGGATGGGGTTGAGTGTCCTTACAGCAGCTTTGATCTTGAATTTATCCTTTGGGTACCTATAGAAACTTTAGGAGAATGGCTATGTTTGCTTCTATGTGAAGATGCCTACCATATATAATACAAGTAGACTTGAAGCATGCCTGCTCCGTAAAAGCTGTCCGTGGGGGTGTAGGATTAGCTGAACCCTCATCTGCGCATACAGGTGATCTGAGGTAAACTCACATTGATTGAAGATAGGCTAAGAGCAGGGCCATCCCGAATGTTGGAGTCAGAGAACTTGCCATGCCTAGTTCCTGCTGCAATCGGGTGAAGATGAAGGTAGATGGGAACCTGGCGAGCACTGCCCATTAACAAAGATATTTATAATTTACTCGGGATCGTGATTATTATCATCCGAATTTGAAGTAGTGTTTTTCAAAGCCATCACGGCCGAAGTTGGGGATCAAGTTGCGCAGAGCATGCGTGAATTTTGCAGTTGAAAGATTTGTCGGGTGATCGGGAAGTCGAGCAGTCCTAGTACTAGTGAGCGCTTACAGAACTATACGGAATTGCATACAAAAGAGCATAGGTTTACCTTTACAAGCGGAGCAGTCGAGCATGATAAAAGGGAAAGTATCTAGGCTTACGATGATCAGGCATTGAGTCCCGACGAAATCGAGGGCAGAGAAATGGCTCGCCATTTCATTACTTACTGTCATTTACCCCGTCCAGATTCGTTCCATCCACTGTGCACTTGCAGTGACCATGGGAAACAGAGGTAGACATCAACTGGGCGGATCCGGAGATAACCTGCTTTAAGTTGTAACCAACAAAATTGGACGATCCGTCCGGTATTTTCGGGTGCTCATGGACTCCAGAGAAGACGCGCGAATTCGAATGGAACTAAGTTTAGTACAAAGTACAACCCGGGCAAGTGAACAGCGCTCAGCAGCTTGATAGTTGTCTTTTGCAAGCGGCTGTTACAACGAATCAAAGCATGCAAAACATAGGATATTTTTAGGAACAACTCTCTGTCTGGCAGTCGAACCCAGCTTTCGCGCGACCATCAACTAACTCGTGTGATGCAACTGACAGGCGCGTGTACTAACCGATATACTAACAAAGATGGTTAATATGACACCATAGGTGTATAACTACATGAATGGGATTACCTACTTCGTCAGCGTCATCTCTCGAGGCAAGTTTACATTCCAGCAACAGGCTCCTCCTACAGTACGGTGCCACAGCCTGCCTGTACGACATTTTCCTCCGCCATTGGTGCCAGCAACGGATCCAATTAACATTCGAGCATGCGAGCTGGTCTACTCGTATCGCCGGAGCACAAGCGCGTACCGTCGAAGCACGAGCTCCTATCATCAAAGCACAACTGTACACCATGGAGGCGGGCGCACGAGTTCATTTTGACGCTGAAAGCGTCCTCCACGCAGTGAGGAATCGATGATGTAGCAAGATGAGCCAGGGCTACATAGAAAGAACGAACGAGTGAGAACGGTGAGCGACCTTTGCACAATCGTTGCACATACCTTGGCCATCTCAGATCCTAGGCTCAGATCGCCAGCTTCAAACCGCTCGAATGTTCTTGGCATCCGCTGAATCCTATTTGCTTGGATGACGTCTGTTCGAGAGCAGTGATATCGAATGAACATATCAGAATAACAACTTGAATGAATATGGTTTTGTTTTGTGGTTGATGTGAAGCATCATTTCCAGGAGAAACCTGCGAATGAAGGTAAGCTGCATGTGCAAAAGAGATGAAGCAATCGATGCACCCAAGTAGATGCACCACTGTAGCGAAATGGTATGTCTTGCAGCACAAACGACTACACTTCCAGCCAATGACGATCACCACACAAGCCCATTGGTTGAGAGCATTTGTTCGAACCTTTGCAGCTGAGAGGTATGCATGTTTGTAGCCCGCAGATGTACTGAAAATAAATATCAGTGCTAAAACATCGAGAGAAAGCGAAGAGAATTTACCCGTATGCTGAATTGCAGTGTTACGATTTTCTGCTCCCAGCGGAACGGATGGCCTTTTCCCCGACAACGCTGTGATAAAAGCACTCCCCGCCGAAAATTCCTCCGACGATTCCCTGCCGACGCTGCGACACAATAATGCACCCTCAACGCTGCGCCTGAACAACGAGAATCCGGACGCATTGGAACCGGTCATATCGCGTGGCCAGGCATCGTTAATGCACAGCGTCAGGTGCTCCAGACCATAGAAACTACCCAGATCCAACGGAAAGGGGGCGCTGATCGCGAAAGAGGCAGCAGACTGGGACAACGGCTGAAGACGCGAATCTCGCGCGGCAGGCGGGCGAGGACGATATACGCCCGCGAACGAAACGAGCAGTAGCAAAGTCTTCTGCTGCCGCTCCGTGGGGTCGCAGTTCTAGTGAACGCGCCTTGCAAGTTGATCCTATTCCACGCCGGGGGTAGCACGTTGGATCGACCAGTGGCCACCTGTGGTCTATCTCGGATTTACATGGAAAGGAAGGATGGGATAGCACAACGGGAGGTGTCCAACAGGCTAATAGCGGTAGGGAATGAGAGAGGATGGGAAATAAGGGCACTAGGCGCACACGAGGTGGTTCAAATCCACCTACGTCGAGACGTTGTCATTGTCGATTCCTAGCCCTTCGTCCAAACAACGCACATAGTCCAAATACGAACTGAGAAAATGAACAATTAGCGTGAACATACCAAAAGAAAGCGAATAGTACTTACTTCATGTTTCCTGCCATGACTGTCTTCCTCCAATACTCTTCTCTCTTTCAAAGTTGCGATATGAACGCTCCCTACCAATCCCAGTTCCCTGCCGACGCGGCGATACCAGAATCCGAGCGCGTTGGAATCGATCATACTGCTGGAGCTAGTATTGCAGATGCATGGCGCCTGAAGCTCCGTATAGATTAGACCGTCTTGATCAACGGTGCCAGGAAATATGGATTGCTCGTGAAAGAAAGAAGGGAGGTCGGCTCGATGAATCGAGAACGAAGAGACTGGAACTGTGGCAGGGAACGCGAATTGTCTGATGTTGATGATAACAGCGAGGAAGGTATGACGACCCAGGATGTGATGAGCGATGAAGAGGCCTTCTACAGCCGCACTGTGGGGTCATAGCGGTTTGGAGCATAGGATATGGGGTGTTGGTCTCGTTCCGCGCCGGGGTAGCCCGTTGAATCGATGAGTGACCAGCTGTGTTCCATCTACTGAGGGGCGGGATGCGGCACGATGAAAACAACATCCTGAGGACAGTACCAAATATGAGAAAGGGATAGCGAGGAAAAGCAGTGAATACGTACCGGTAGCAGCTAGTTCAAATCTGCATACACTAAGATAGTCATTGGTAGATCCTCTACACCGACGCGCAGATAGCTCTCCATGCCCCTATCCTGGTTCTCACGCAAAGCGCCCTCAGGTTGACTCGAATGCTAAGTGGCACATGGCAAAGTTCAAACGACGAGCGGGAAGCGGGCGCCGTCGAGGTAGTGACTGGGTGCGGGAGAATTTGGTTTAGTAGACAATTCAACAGTGAACGAGAGACTGTGGTATTACATACGAATATTAGCTTGGACTAGCAGAACAGGCGACTGAGAAACTCACCACCGCGCCACTCTTGTTGTGTACTATCACGTGCAATGGGATTCAAACAGACAGGGAGATTCAAAATCCAGTTTCTGAATGCAAAATCATCGCCAATTCTCCAAATCTTTTTACATTCTGAAGCTAAAATATCTCGCATTAATGAATATCAAAAAAATAGGAAAAAA
>JASFDF010000388.1:0-22153 GCA_036937115.1 Nidularia sp. FH-822889 | reverse complement strand
AGTGGTGGAACGATGTGGCGTATATGGGGTACCGCGACCCGGTTGTGGTGTTCGTGAGCTACTTCTTCGTGCATGTTGAGGACCGGAAGCGGAGGGACGACCCGGCTGGGCGGGCTGCAGAACTAATTAAAGCAATGCTCCCGTTCCGGGATATGGTCGAGAGGTACGTCCATCCCCCTTAACCTGCACATATCTATACTTATCCCTGTGTAGCGGCACGCTCGAGCCCGAAAAAGTGCGCGGCGCCCCGCTCTGCATGGCTTCCTACAAATGGCTCTTCCACGCCTCCCGCTACCCCGTCAAGCCCTCCGACACCGCGGCGAAGCATGACCCCAAGGCAAACAACCACATCGTCGTCCTCCGCCGGAACCGCTTCTTCCTCGTGCCCCTCTCCTCCCCTAATGGCTCCGAACTGTCTGCCGCGGAATTGGAAACCCTGCTGAAAGAAGTGCTCTCTCGTGCAGATGCGGGCGAACGCGCATTGCCGATCGGTGCATTGACTTCGGACAATAGGGACCTGTGGGCGGATGCGAGGGAGGTGTTGTTGAAGGCTGGGAAGGGCAATGCGGAGGTGCTGAGGAAGATTGAAGGCGCGATGATCGTGTTGGCGCTGGATGACACGAAGCCTGTGACGAGAGAGGACGTGAGCTGGGGGTGCTGGGTCGGGGATGGGCGGAATCGGTGGTTTGATAAACACCAGCGTGAGTCTCTTTCTCTGGCCCTTTGCCTTCTCCGTGCTCACATTAACTAACTAGTGATCGTATTCGACAATGCGCGCTCCGGCTTCCTCGGCGAACACTCCTGCATGGACGGCACGCCCACCCTGCGGCTCAACGAGTTCGTCCTTGCTTCGCTTGCGCTGGGTAAAGCCAACCTCGGCCCGGCGGAAGTGGACACCAAGAGCCTCCCGGAGGTCAAGGAGCTCGTGTTCGAGGTGGATGAGGCTGTTAAGGGGCTGGTGAAGGGCGCTGAAGAGCGGTTCGATGCACTGGTAGGCGCACACGATCTCCATGTACGTCCCCCTCCTCTCTTCCTTCTAGTTGCATAAAAACCAACTCTGCTGGGCCTCTAGGTCCTACACTACGAAGGCTACGGCAAGTCCCTCATGAAGGCGCACAAGTTCTCCCCCGACGCGTGGGCGCAGCTCGTCAAGCAGCTCGCGTTCTTCAAGATGAACGGCCGCCTGGGGGTGACGTATGAGAGCGCGCAGACGCGGAAGTACCAGTTGGGGAGGACGGAGGTGATCAGGACTGTGAGCAACGAGGGGAACGAGTGGGTTAGGGCGATGGTCAGCAAGGACAGACAGGTTCGTTTCCCATTCGTTTCCATGCGTAGGCTCGCTGACCCCAAGTCCCTTCCGCAGGACCCCCAGCACCTGCGCACCCTCTTCGCGCGCGCCGTCTCGCGGCACATGCAGTACTCCGCCTGGGCCGCGGACGGGCAGGGCGTGGACCGCCACCTGTTCGGGCTGAAGAAGTGCTTGAAGGAGGGCGAGGAGCTCCCGGAGATTTATAAGGACGAGGCCTTTGGGAAGAGCAGCCACTGGGAGCTGAGCACGAGTCAATTGAGTAGTAATTTCTTTGAGGGGTGGGGGTATGGTGAAGGTGCGTTTCTATTCTCCTATTTTGTGAGGGATGATAGGGCTCATGGGCACACTTTGTTTTTATAGTGGTGCCGGACGGCTACGGCCTCTCGTATGCCATCGGGGACGAGTATATCCGGTGGACGATCACGAGCCTGAAGCGCGACACGGCGGTGTTGAAGCATTATTTAGCGGAGGCGGCGACGGAGGTGCGCCAGATGCTTGAGGCGGCGGCGAAACAGGAGAAGAAGGCGAAGGAAGGGGAGAAGGGAAAGCTCTAACTGAAGTGGGACATCGGATGGATGGACGGATGGTGGACCTCGAGGGGAATGAGCAAAAGTATACCTGTGTTTGGGGCGGAATAGATATGTAGATCTGGGATAGATTATACCCCATAATGCTGCTTCTGCCCATACACACTACACATTGACAATATTTTGGCTGTACGATGCGTGCATTTTTGCGTAGTATGCGTCGTGATTGTACGTGTGCTTCTCAGTTCAATGGCGACTGCAACGTTCATTTCATCACCTCACTCGCGCCTTTCTCGTCCGAATTGTTGGGATATCAGCTGGTTCCTTTATTATTGCATGTAAGCTTGATAGTCTGGTAGTATACACTCGCCCTAACCAGACGGTGTGAATCCCAATCAAGACTCTTTCCAATGCATGCGATAATTGGAGGCTGTTATGAATCCTTTTACACAGTGCCCACTGCCCAATCCCCGTGCATTGAGTTCAATTTAAATACTTTCCACCTTGCATTCATGGGCCATGTTTTTACATCCCTATGCATTGTAACATGCTACATCTTCTCCCCACCTGTCGACGTCGTAGCTCTATTTCTCCATTTCACGGCGACTATTGCAAGCTGCCCGTGATTTGATCAGTTCTACTTGTGATTTCATCATTGAGATTTGAACTTATTCCTTCATTATCGACTTGTATCATAGTGGTATATCCCTTTGCCTACAAATAGACGATGAGAATGTACTTACCAGCTGAGAATAGGTTTCGGATTCCGATCAAGTTTTTTCAGTAATAAGGATCTAGTGATATGAGATCAATAAATCCTTTTACACAGTGCTTATTCTCAATATACGTATATTAAATTTAAATGATTACCGCATGACTTGCGCTGTGGGTCAGATTTTTAGCATTCCTTACCGTGCCTGTAGGAGGCATATCTTTTTGTGGCTCATGGGTTTTTCTGAGGTACACCGTAGTACCGCAGTTTTGCTGGGGATTACGAACCTAGTATTTGTCTCGAGAGGTTATTATGAAAGGCGTATCAGGTGTTAAATACACGTCTCTGTATCGGTGAATGTGTGGATATAATAACATGTACTCATTTCCACTAGATACACGGTACGACGCGTCGCATCTTCATTCTTCGTGTGCATCACGTGAAACACGCGTGATCGTTTCGGTTAACGCTAGTTTTCTGGGTCTGGCCCTTTTGAATATATCGCATAACTCTTCAAGTTCAACGCTTCAACCACCTTGCTTCCATCCTCCTCGTCATCACTCTTAATCTAAATCCTACCATGAGCGGATCAATAAATCTATGTTTCGTGGCGTCTACTCCGTAGGGTTGTTGCGGTCAAGTCAGCAATGGATCATTGACTCGTCATCCAAGTCACTGCGAGTGCGATGCCGCGGTAGGCCACAACTTCACCCTTAGTCTCGGTTTATCCAGTGTGACAGGATGAAGATGTGATGATATGTCTCTAATAATGCATCCTAAAGTGATTTTTCAGGCTGTGCGTGGCAAGCAACTCACTTGCGTAAACCCAGGACGTCCAACATGACTTCATTCTCAGAGTCGGGTAAGGAGGTAAAATTAGTAATTCTTTTTTGAAGGTAGCTATGACTGGACTACGCATTGAATACCTGGGGCCGATATTTCAGTCGAGAAACGGTGTTTATTCCAACACCAACTCTCCTCCGAAAAATTCTCCAGCTGGCAACATGCAGCGCCGATTGAACACTTTCCTCAGTCACCATGGACTCTATTTAGCGCTTCGCGGCGCCTATTGTCAATAAATCCCTTTTTCCTGCGGATATTGGTCCGTTGCCTACTACACATTATGGATGCCGATGAGACCATGTGCCTATGAGAAGGCGGTATTAAGGGCTAATAACTCATATCTGGTACTTCAGCACTGTCTGGCCATTGACGTCTTCCATCTTATTTTCTAACTGCTGAACGTTACAAGCCTTCGTCCACTTCTTTTTTCAAATCCCTGGAAAACCATGGATAGACCTTACCGGTCGCTGCCGTTGACTAGGATCTCAACCCTGAATACCCAGTATTCGGTATGGGACGCTCCGATCAGAACAAACTCCCTCCCCATCCCTAAAACCCCACTCGGCCTTCCCGAGGCCCTGCGTTTTATCAGTGAACCTGAGCTCACCACACGCGCCATTCTCTCTCGCATTGCAGCATTCGACGTACTCGAAGTCTCCTTCATCAGACCAGGGGTGGCTTGCCTGTATAATCCGGTCGTGATCGGTTTCCCGGTGGCCTACTCTCCAAAAGCAAAAGGTGGCTTCATTGTCATTACCATCATATGGCGCTCACTCGCCATTTTCCCGATCTGTGACGTCTTTTTGCATATTTTCAGCAACGAGTGGTCAGTCCAGGTCGAGCGTACTGCACTGTGATCCCTGGACATACCGACCGGGTCTCGACGCTCACATCCGAAGTTTTGGACCGCTTCACGCATTTCGTTTCGGGTGGCTCCAGTACATCCTTCAACCTGGCTTTCTTTCTGCCCCTTCGGCTGTTGGCACTGGGAGGTCCAGGAACTGGATCCATCAGCGTATGCATGGCTTTGAAGGATGAAACTACTACGGCTCGCCAACCTCACTATTGGCGCGATGATCGCGAATGATGTTTTCGAAAAATATCCTCGAGACCCAGTTGTTCAACGCGCTTCGTATATTACTCATATGGAGCAGGTAGAGCATTCGTAGTACGGATTCAAGGTCCAACCAAACTTGATGGTGGGCTGGCCGCCTATGCAATACTTCAGGAACATGAGTAGTACGCTGCGCTATCCGTCAGATATCAGTACGCGTACAAATGGCAGGCGCCTACTGCAATTCAGACATTTAATCTCGAAATATCTCTGGGCAACGATACATGGCAAGGTCTAGTAGCGACATTATTCAACTCCGAGATAGATTTGCTGCAAATGCTTCCGACTTTGTACTTGATAATCCAGTTCCGCTGCTCGATCTCGGAAGCATTGCACACAATCTGGATAACTTTATACTTTCGGCATTGAAAGCGTTCACCGACGGATATCGACCCGCCATCAGGTCTATTGCAAGTGATTCTATTACCTTTCTCGTAGATGCAGTCATTCAGGCAGACAAGCTGGGACTCGTAACAAGCAAACCACTGCTGATAGCAACATCAGCATTGGTTGGAGGAACGGTGCTGGTTTTGTGTCCCGTGAAAGAAAAAATGCCAGGAACATTTGACCTGGGAAACTTATTAAAAATGGTACGGGAGGCTCGTTAATTAGTAATAGTGTCCTTTGTCTGTAGTTATGGATGATTTATTTAATCAAGGCAGCGCTGTGTTTACCGCTTTGCCATCACTTACTTACCTGTACGTTCTTTGCATAATCATATATTATATAATGCGTACCATCCTACTGTTTTTGTACTAAATTTGCATAATATGAGTGCAGAGAGCCTTTCGATAAAGGTGTATCAATTTTTGTGGAGAGTGATAGATCGAACGCATTCTGCATCACGTGAAGAATCTAGGGTAAGCAATATCGCATCAGTCTTGCTTTCTGCAAAGTTCGCAACTGCGAAATTCAGCCTCACTCCGTCCTAAACCTTCTTCCCTTTCCTCTAGGACTTTGTCTGGATTCAGCTTGATTTCCAATCTATTTTCAAACCTTTCTATATAGACACTGCATCGCCTGCAGGCTACAATTGACCAAGAAGGCTTACGCGATGGAATTTTGTACGACCATGTTCCGGACTCCGTCATTTCTCCCAGGATTTGTCTTCTGTGATTTTTCACCCAGAGTCTCAAACGGCCCGGGATTTTGCTGGTCAATGATCATTGCTCGCGTAGTGAAAGTTATTTCCATCACGTGGAAATTGCAAGGTAATAATAGCTAGGATCGCATAACTTTGAAGTGCTAATTATACCCCGAAACGAAAAGGTGTGGTTTGTACGCAAAAGGTGGCTGCTTCCCTCTTGCTCCATCTGCCGTGGAATCAGCAGACCACGTTTCGTCTCAGGTGTCTGGACATGCCCTCTATCCCTGTCTCCGATGTCCTTTGCGGGCTTCCGTGTTCTGAATAGGTTATAAAAACATGACGTTCGTGATTCATCGATGGCGTCTACACCTTTGAACGACCAGAATGTCGTTGATGGCGGCCGTTGTGGCATGCCTGGTACTATTCGGCAATGCTTGCTACTCCACTGCAGTGTTAGGTCGATCTTCACCTACAATCGGGCCTTCCGTAACCCTCGATTGTAAGTTTATTCTCTAAGAATTATTGATGTGGTGATATCTTACACTGCTTTATTCCTCCAGATGGCACTTTTACCGGACTAACAAACGAAACCACCGGGATTATATATTTTCGCGGAATCCGTTATGCGGATGCGCCCGTTGGAGACCTCCGTTGGCGAGCACCTGTGTCTCCACCAAGTAAACACCTCGGGAATGTGGACGCAACGCAGGTAAGTAAGGTTGTAACAGCATCTTCAATATGCTGACTACTTATACATTGCATTAGTTTGCAAATGCTTGTATCCAAACTACTCAGAAGTCAGTGACTACTGGCACTTCAGAAGACTGCCTCTTCGGAAATGTAAGCTATACAGCCTATTCATTGGTTTTATCTTCTCCCTCTAACGAGTAAGTAGGTCAACATACCTATTGATACTCGCGTTGGAGATAAGAACCCTGTGATGGTTTGGTTCCATGGTAATTCGGGTATCTTATTAGCTGCCGAGGTCTTCTTTACTAAAGTTGACCTTGAGGTGGTGGCTTCCAAAGCGGAAACACGCACACGTCGCCTCCGGATTTCCTTATGCAATCCTCCGCAAGTCCGATGATATTTGTATCGTTCGAGTACCGTCTCGGACAGTTCGGCTTTCTAGGCAAGTGTTTACCACATTAACTCATAAATATTTCTGGTCAACATTCGTGGTATTCCTATAGGAGGCTCCTTGATAAAGGCAAATGGTGATCTTAATGCAGGTCTTTTAGATCAAGTAAATAAAGTGGCCATTTACCATGTTACGTAGCTTATTGGATTTTCCGACAGCGCACTGCTCTTCGATGGGTTCAACGATACATCCATCAGTTCGGTGGCGATAGCAGGTAAGAGAGTACTTTAAAAAAGATAAAAGATCAGCCAACCCACAAACCAATTTTCGCAGTCGCGTGACTATCTGGGGTGAATCTGCTGGTGCCGGTGCCACTATGTTTCACGTAAGTTAGGGGCTAGTTAATCGACACAGTGTCCATTTTAACACTATCTATCATCAAAAAGCTCCTCGGAAATGGAGGGGATAATGAAGGCCTCTTCCGCGCCGCAATGGGTGATAGCCCCTCTCTCAGTTACATGCCTGCGTTTAATGAACCATATGATGAAAACATCTTCGATCAATTTTCCTCTTTTGCGTAGGAACTTCTGCTTCTGAACTCGTGTTACAGTTACTAATTGCATTTTATCAAAATTCTTAGTGGGTGTGGAAGTAGAAGCAACACGACACTGTCGTGCCTACGGTCAGCAAGTAGTTCTGTGTTGACTCTAGCAGGGAGTCAGATGATTTCGACCCGACCTGCCACCATTTTTGTCTTCGCCCCGATCTTAGATGGGATATTCATGAGAGAGAGGCCTGTGGAAGCTTTTTTCAATGGAAAATTTTCCAAAGTTCCGGTACTCTTTGGGTATTTTTCAATGCAATAATATTATGCGTTCAAGTTTCTTATATTATTTTCAACTGCAGGTCGAATACGAATGAAGGTGCAAATTGGTCTGCAGGTCTCTCTGATGCTTCTGCGAATACTTCGATGGCGAATGCGACGGAGGAGACTGTTTTCAATTTCCTCCGAGGCCAATACTTGAACTTCACAGAGAGTTCATTCAGACAGGGGATGAAAGAGCTTTACGCTCTCGGTGACTTTAATGATTCATTCAGCCTTCAAGGGCAGCAAATGTACGGTGAAGCTAGATACATCTGCAGCGCCCTATTGGTCACCGGTTCTCTTGCTATGCACGGCATTCCAGCGTATCAATTTCAGTGCGCACTATTCTTGTTGCTTTGGCAGCGTCCAAACTTACGGATATGTACCAGTTATGATAATCCGGACCTCGGATCAAATCATGGTTCGGATTTGCAAGCGTTCTTCCAGCCTCCCCCAGCAGGATCCACTGCAGATGATTTAGTGCTATTTGACACTATGCGCGAACTATGGACATCTTTCGTTATCGACGGAAAACCAAGCGCTCGAAGCAGCAATATCAATTGGCCGGTGCGTAGAGTGATTTTATGACTATACAACGGGGATAAAGCTTTTTGCAGCCCGCCACCACTTCCAGTGGAAGTCCTAGACTTTTGTTGCATCCTGGGGATATTTCGGTCGAGATTATCAGCGAAATATTGTCTACGCGTTGCTCTTTCTGGCATGGAATCAGTAATGAAATCCATACGTGAAATTAGAGCCCATAAGCGATCCAATAACTAGAAGGACTCATAGGATTAGCTTAATAAAAGAAGCACGAAGCGCTTCATGGATAAATTTGTAGATAAGAGGCATGGTTCAGGTTGGACGTGAAGCTTGAAGTTTGAAGGAGAACTTAGAAGTTCGTGGAGTTACTAAGTATTAGTCGATGTGTCGATGGCCGAGCGGACCGAGTCTCCGAGGCCTTCGCCATCACATGACTTGTAAAGTTGACCCTTTTTGATGGCGACTTTGGATTTCACCCACTGACCACCATCCTCGCTATATGGTTGCATGCCCTTCACGTATCTGGATTCCACTGATTCTATGTGGTGCTTGTTCTACGAAAAGATATCAATAAATTTACTGTTGCTCGACTGTCTGCCCCCCTTCCGCCCATTCGTTTTCTCGCACTATGATACCGCTATGCGGCCTCGCCCGGTTCGAATCCTCTCATTCGATCGACGCACGACACCTAGACATTCTTCATCCGTCATCCTGACTCCAACTAAGACATGGAAAACAACGAAAGCTGCATATAAGGCGCGCGGGTGTTTGGCACATCTCTCCAGGAATCCTCCTACTCCACCATCATCTGAGACGCATAGTCTTTATTCTCTCATCCCATCCCCTTCATCCCCTTTAAACCATCCCAATAACTATCAAATATGATCTTCTCTGCAAAGAAGCTGATCATAGCCAAGAATCGCGTGAAATGTCAAGTCAAGCGTTTGACAAGGTGCGCAATGGAGTCGTTTTCGTTTTCACCTGACGCCTTCCGCCGAAGGGCGGAGGCACAATCAGAGCAGGATAACGATGTGTGTGGTGAGCACAGGTATGAGGTGTGGAACGTTGGTGGTGTCAGTGCGGCGGTGGCGGTGGCGGTGGCGGCAGAGGCGGCGATGGCACACGAGGACGGCGATGTTGAGATGATGGATGCCTTCTCTCCAGAGGCGTCCGTTGTCGCGAGAGCATCGACCGGAACTGCAGCGTACAGTGCAACTCTTAATGCTGCTGTTACTGGGGGAGAGGTAAATGACGTCGAGATGTCCGGCGGGACCACAGCCCCTATTGGGGTTTCATATCCTGGTAGTGGGTGCGCGGCCGCGACTGGTATAGGTAAGGAGGCCTGGAGGCCACGGATCGTCTCTTTTGGTTCTGAGGACTCTGTTGACGTGGGGAGTGAGACGGATTGGGAGGACACGGTGAGTGCGGACGAACCCCGTTATAAAGTTATGACAGCGGAGGACGAGACCGCGCTCTGTTGGGCCCTCTCCTGCATCCAGCTATTGGAGGAGCTGGATATGGGCATCCCCATGGATGTCGATGAGCCCACGACATTATCCGCTGTACACACTAATGCCATGTCACCTCTTGCTTCTCTAGCTTCCACTCCAGCCCCCATGGACGTCGACGACCCGGCACCAACGGTAGCGGACGCTCTTGGGGCTGACGCTCCTATACCGGTAGGCAACCCTTCCCCCAGTCCTTCCATTTCTAGGAGAGAGATTGTCGACGACGGCAAACTGAGCGCATCCGCGGTGAAGATCGACTCCAAGATCCCTCAACCCCATATTCGTACTGCGGACCCTCGTCCTCGCCCTCGCCCTCGCCAGATTCAGTCCTCTATGAAGCCCTGCCTCCCTCAGACTCAACCACCCCCTATCTTTCGTCCAGCTGTTTCCATGAAGACAGTGGACCCGCGATACAGACGAGCAGGCACCATCCCGCCCCGATCTCTACCCCCTCCATTACCAACCCGGGATCCTCGCCGCCGTCCGACGCCGCCATCCGTCGTTCCAATTCCTTCCTCCCCGATTCCTGTATCTACCCGTGACCCCCGCCGGCGTGAACAGCTGCCTCCTATCGGAGCACGGCCACGTCCAGCTGTCCTGACTCAAGACCCGCGTCGATCGAAGCCAACTCCATTCATGAGCAACGCGATGTCTCCTGTACGTGCGGCATCATATCAGTCCGCGTCCCACGCCAGACACCTTCAAGCGCCACACGTCGGCCGGCCTCTGCCCCCTTGGCTGGTCGACATCATCGAGGGCGAGAAGCCTAGAGATTCAAAGCTTCCTACCGTGACCGTAGTCCCCGCGCCGGTCACGCCACCAGCCCCGCATCCCCGAAAGCCCCGACTCATTCGTCGCCCAGCACCGGTGCCAGTTCGCCTTGACCATCTCTTTGATGACGACGTGCCCGCAGCATCGATGTCTGCCGTGGACTCGTACCCAGAACTCCGGCGATCAAGATCTTTGTGCTCAACCACTTTCACAACTCCGCCCAGGCAGCCTGCTGCAAGACCTCGACCACCGCGCCTCATTCGCCCTGCAGCGCCCGAACCCATCAGTTTGGATGCACTGGACAATGACACTCCTGCGGCGTTCGTTCCAGACCTAGAAGCTTGCCCTGAGCTTGCCATGAACGACAGCTCCTCTTCGTCGTCGTCGTGTTCCACGCCAGTAGATGAGAAAGCACAAGACGTCGTAGACTTCTTCGCAGGTGAACCCCTACCGATGTCCGAAGAAGACCAGCAGTGGGAAGTAGTCCCCGTTCCCGGATGGTCGGCCCAACAGAAAAAGGATATCGACGAGTTCTTCGATGAGATCTTTGGAAGCGATTCAGAGGACGAGGACTAGTGGAAATAGGAATCGGCGGTAGGTCAGCTTTTCGAGACTCGGGATGGTTGTGTTGTGAAGATGAGCGAACTGGGGTTGAGAGTGTAAGAGGTAAGTGCTATTCTGGAGGCTGATTAGGTGGAGAACCGCAATTGGGAGAAGCCCAGCCCGTCAAGACCCGACCAGCAATGAAATTCGACATTGAGATAGGAGGTATAAGGCGCAGATGGAAGGCAGCCTGCTCCTCCATTCGTTTCCAGTTAAGTCGCCTTTACCCGCTGCTAGCCGGCGCTTTCCAGAGAGTCTACCACTTATATCACTCTTAGCTCGATTGGTGTGTCGGGGACAGGTGCAAGGCAGCCTGCCCCTATTTCTTTTCTAGTTAAGTCATTTTTATTGCGTGCCAACAGGCGTTGTTCAGAGGATCTACCGCTAACGTCACTTATGCCCAGATATCGTTCGATATAGGATTTCAGGAGGGCAGGTAGAAGGTAGCTGCCCTTCTCGCCCATTTCGTTTCCAGTTAAGTCGTCTTGTACTGCCTATTATTGGGCGCCGTTCAGAGGTCTGCACGCTAACGTCTCCTTTTATCAGAAGTTGTCGTTCTCGTAGGCCTGGAGATGTGTGGGCGTAAAGGAGCGATAGAATGTAGCCTGTCTCGTTTTCTCTAGTCTTGTCGAGGATTATATCACGCATGCGGATGTTTATTTATGTAAACTTTAAATTGTCGTCTGGACACTGTATTCACACTACGTCATAAGCGTACGACGATTCTAGGACCACACTGACAGCTTTAGCGAGTCCTACTTTCGGAGATCAGCCGATCTGATTCTAAGAGTTACGGCCCATTTACAAGCTTTGATGTTGTTCCTATAATTTCGCCTTCGTGCGCCTCATCTCCTTCGCTTTGTCGCGCAGCACGCGTCGCAACAACTTCCCGCTTGGCGACGTTGGGATGCTAGGGACAAACTCGACGCCGCCGGCGAGGTGCTTGTACGCGATCTTGTGGTCTGCGACGTGCTGGAAGTGAAAGCTTCCTGAGCAACATACATATCGTCCTTACGGAAGAGTTAATCGCACCTTCTTAATCGAGGCCTTGATCTCCCCAGCAGCTTTGGGGTCTTGCTCTACGCGCTTGGCGGCGTCTGCTGTCAGCACTACGAATGCTAAAGGAACTTCGCCGCCTTTAGGTGGGCAGACTGATTAGAAAAAGACGATGTGACTTGTGAAAGGCAGGGAGCGCACTGTAATCATCTGGTATGCCCACAACGCACGCGTCTGAGACATCGGCGTGGTTCAGGAGGCAACCTTCAAGTTCGGCGGGCGCAACTTGGAAGCCTTTGACCTAAGTGAAATGACAGGGTTAGCTTTGGTCGTGATGAGTGACAAGAAAATGAGTTACCTTCATGATTTCCTGCATGGGTCGGAATGGTGTCAGCAGATTTTCCAGGAACATGAAATAGAATGTACCTTAATTCGATCTACAACCCACACTTCACCATTCCTATCGATCTGAACTTCATCCCCAGTCCTTACCCATCTAATGAACAGATAAGTAGTTGCATAATAGTGGAAGTGAAAACTGAGTAATAACCCGTCATCTATAAAGGTTTCTTTCGTTCTACAAGGAATCATAAATACCGCGATTCTACTGGCAATTACAGAGGCAAATACTGACGCTTGCTCATTGTTGGTGTACCGCAGCGCCACGGAAGGCGACTTGATCACTAATTCGCCAACTTCGTCGTACCCTGCTAGAGAGCCGTCTGGCTTGACAACTCGAGCGACTGTTCCTGGCATGAGTTGACCGCCACCTGGACTCAACAGAGATTATAAGAAACCAGCGAGGATGATTAAGCGGTGAAGAAAGGGTCTTACTTCCAGATCTTCCCCGCTTCTGGTTTATAGGCCACATCGTCGTTGCCGTGCAGGTTTCAGTCATACCTGGCACACTTGTTAGATCAACAACACAGAGGGGAGAATTCAAGCTCACCATATGCTTGCCCGATATGCGCGTCCGGGAACATCTCGAAAAGTTGTTGGTTCAGCTCGAAGGAGAGGGGGGCAGCTCCGGACATGATTAGTCTGACGTAGCGGCGAAGGTTGTACTCTTTCACGACTGGATGCTTTGCGCAAGTCAGATGTGAGCTTTCATGGCACTTCTGAGGAGCGGTTGATCTGGCATGCCTTGCAGAGGAGCACTACTTGAGGTGGAACGAGCCTATGTGATAGTAAGTGTCTGGGTACCAGAAGATAGATGTGGATTCTTACAAAAGATGCGAAATGTGGTGACGGACGATGCTCTTCAGCATCTCCACGAAATTAAACTTGGGAACGACGACAACTGACAGCTTTGACAACAATTTAAAAACGACGAAAGCAAGTATCAGGGATCTGCAGACTTACTCCGCAGAATAAGAGATAGTGCAGCTAAGTAGGTCGTCAGCTAACGAGGAAAGTATGAACAACAGGAAAACGCGCGTTGATAACTAGACCATAGATATCTAAAGTGAAAACTTCTGGGTGAGTTAGCTTGTACGACACATCGTATCTACTTACGGTAGAATGGCAGCACTATTCTGACGTCTCAGAAAGCACTCAGGAAGATCGGAATGTAGTGGCTCACCTCCGATAGCCACATCTCCAGGCCTATACCTCTTGTCTTCCCAGGCACAATAGTCTTCATTCACTTTGTTGTGAGCTGCCAGCTGGATCACGTTGGCGATTGGCGCAAAATGCGGAATAGCTACGGCCTGCATTCATCTTAGTACCACAGGGAAGCCGGCAGATCTTAATTCCTGACCTTGGGTCGCCCAGTCGTACCAGAAGAGAAGCTCAAAAATGCCAGCTTGGTTTTTCCTTCACCTGGCTTCAACTTCCTTTCGACAAAGGAGAGAGGGTGTTGCAGCCCGAGTTTGATGAGATCATCTACAGTAGTATGTTTGGCAGTTGAAAAGGTCGAACCCTTGACATTGAACAGGACGACGCATTCAGAAGGGATTCCTGCCTCCCGAGCGGCGGAGAGGGTGACGGCAAGAGAATCTGGGTGGACGATGACAACGGACGCCTTCGTTTCTTGCAGCTGGTACAGGAGTTCGGGATTCAAGAAATCTGGGTTCGCACCCCTGAAGTTGGTGGGAGGGTAAGCAGACAATGGGAACGCAGCATGACGCGAAGCAACGTACGAGATGACTCCTCCAAGCCTATGGACGGCCCATGTGGCCACGGGGTAATCTGCAGCGTAAGTGAAATTAGACGTAGACTCCGCATGGATCATATGAAATGAACTCGCCGACATGATTGCGGCTGAACAGTAGAGCTGTACGAAGCAGGTCATGAGGCCATGTTTCTGGGATGCCGGACATAGTGACTCACCGACGTCGCCCTCCTCTGCAGACCAGAGTTGCGTGTCAGAGTAGAATGACTTGATGAGAAGCGAACGTACTGAGCCCAAACTTGATATGGAGTCCATTGGCCAATCCGGTAGTGCGTTTGCGTAGCTAGGAATGCATCAGGAACGTGAGCTTAAAATTCGTTGTGACTTCAACACAAGCTTTGAACTCGTAACTGACTTCTTCCTCGCCGATTGCTCTTCCAGTGTCATCCTCGATTAGCCATGGCGTATCCGCAGGACGAGATGGCCTAGCGCTGTGCTTGCAGTCGAATATGAACTGCGGGACTGTCAGGTCGTCTGGGATGTGGGGAAGAGGTGCTGAAGGGGAGTAGATCTCCATGAAAGTATGTCGGACAGGTGGGAGGAAGAAGGAATATACGGAGCCCCTGGATGGTATCCATTTGCCTGAGAGTTACCGGAATAGGGCTCCCATGGGTGGGACTCATTTGATTTGCATAATGCGAAGGGGTGTTAGTGCATCACGGCGCGGGCGTGAGCGGGATCATCGGCCCGACTCCAGAACCAGCTAATTATGCACAAGTACAACGTTTGCATCGCCTGCATAGTGTACTAAAAAATATCTATGGTTCATGAATTCATAAACTCCTCATAACCTTGCCCTGGTTTCTTGTAGCATCGATGTTTTTGCTTTCTCGCGTAAAACCCGTCGCAGGAGCTTCCCGCTTCCATTTTTCTGATGAATACCGGTCATTAGCATCGCTACCACAGATACAGTGAAGGGACCTTGCCGGAATTGCATCAATGAATTCAACCCCTGCGTTCAGGTGCTTGTAGCCTACTTTCCGGTCAGCGACATGCTGGATGAGAGAGTTAATAACTGAAGAATGAAAAGCTGGAGTCCAGACTTTTACCTTTAGTATGCTGGCCCTGATTTCTTCGGCCTTGCTGGGATTGCAAGATATCCGACTGACGGCATCTGAAGATAGAACGGCGTATGCTAAAGGTAATTCGCCGCTATAAGCATCGGGTATCCCGATGACGCAACAATCAACTACGTCTGGATGGCCTAATACACAGCCTTCAAGCTCAGCTGGTGCGACTTGAAAGCCTTTCACTTTGATAAGTTCCTGTACAGGCAGATAAGAGGCTTATCCGGAGCGTTAATCCAGGATACAGCATACTTTAAGGCGATCAAATATGAAGACTTCTTGATCGTGGGTGAGCACAACTTTGTCCCCGGTATGGACCCATCTAACAAAAGTTATCAGCCAGATGTGATGCGGTTTGAGTGGGCACTAGCTGACCCGTCGATAAAGGTTTCCCTTGTCCTACAAGAATGAATCAATACAACAATAGCGAACTAGACATATGAATCACTAACGCTTTCTTGTCGTTGAAATATCCGAGCGCCGCGGAGGGACCCCTAACCACTAACTCTCCTGGTTCGCCGAGTAACGCCAAAGTACCATCGATTTTGATCACACGAGCCTCTACGCCTGGAAGCAGGCGACCACCGCCTACGCTAGTAATGAGAGGGACATTTAAACTCACAAAAATATACAACTCACTACCCAATGGGCCAAGTCCTTGAGTGGGAGATACCATTGACAGGACGGTAGTCATCTCAGTTAAACCTAGGTCATTCAATCCGGAGTGAGATCGTGGGTATGGAATTAGAGAGAACCTCATACCGTATGCTTGACCGATTTGGGCAGCGGGGAACACGTCAATTAGCTGTTGTTGCACCTCCCGAGATACAGGAGCAGCGCCTGGGTCAGAGACGGGGTTTTAGGACGGTGTAATATTCCTGAATGATGTTCATACCAATCATAACGTATTTTACTGCTTGAAAATTATATTTTGCAACCGCTGGATGCTGAAATCAAGGAGAAAATTATTACATGACATTAAAATTTAAACGAAAGAGCCATGCACCTTACAGAATGCGATGCTTTGAGGGGGGACGAGGCTAATAAGAAATAACCATATTAAATTCTCGCTTCCTCCAGTGAGTGAATCACGCGGACTTACTGAAGATGCGTGATCCGATAGCGGGTAATGCTCTTGAGCATATCGAGGAAATCATATTTTTGCACCACGACCAACGTCATCTATCCCGAGATGAAGATGAGTGTGGTTGGCCACCTAGGAACATGTTCTTACAGCACAAAAGAGCACGAAATGAAGCTAAATTAAAGTCAGCTCAGAGTACAGACAGAAATTAGAGAGGAAGCTTACAGTAATGACAAGTCCGGCACCATCTAAATATTTTAATGAATAAGTGAATGACATTGATGTGCAGGGCTTACGATAAAAGGGCAAAACTATAAAATAATCTCAATTAGACATTATTACGAAGGAATGAGGGTGCTTACCTCCTAAGGCAACATCGCCCGGTCTATAGGCCTTGGTGTCCCATAGAGGACCTACCTTGTCCACTTGGTTATGAACTGCCATTTGAATTATGTTGGAGATAATGGCGTAATGCGACAAGGCAACCGCCTATAGAGTATAGCGTAATTCGTAAGATTCGGATTACTCAAACAAGCAAACAAAAATCAGACCTTCGGCTTTCCACTGGTACCCGACGACCAGAGAAGGAGCGCTATTTTTTTCTTCCCTTCTCCAACGCCAAGGAGACGCTCATCAAAGGACCGCTTTTGCTTCAGTCCTTCCGCAATCAGCCCGCGCACCGTTGGCATCCTCGGAACACCGTGCGACAGCGGAGGTTGATCGAGCAAGATGACAGAATTAGGTGAAAGGCCGGCTAATCGTGCGGCTGAAAGCGCTGTCTCCACGACCGCGGAGTGAGCGATCACCAACGTGGCTTTGGATAGTTTAAGTTGGTAGGCAAGCTCGTCATCCGTAAATTGCGGATTGGAACATCTGAACAATTGTAAGTAACTCCATTGACCTTTTGGGGAAAGTGAGTTCGTACGTGACAATTCCACCGAGCCTGTAGACAGCCCATATGGCAACAGGGTAGTCTGATTTTAGTGGGTAAGTATGTGTATCAAGTGCGACTGGAAATGTTTCTCACCAAGGTGATTCGGACTGAAGAGCATGACTTCATTGCATGCGGTTTGAGACATCGACTAATTTTTAAACATGAATTGACGTACCGGTGGAATGCTCGCCTGAAAAATAAACAGTCTCGTATGATGATTCTGGATAAGTTTTTAATGCTCACCTAAGTTGTATCTGTAATTGAGTGCATTAGCAAGACCGTAAGTCCTTTCTTTTAGCTAAAAAAAATCATGAATATTCTTTCTTAGGCTCAGAGATACAAGGATAATATTTACCTCTTCGAGGGAAAGGGGTCGACCGGATTTGTCGTCGACTAGGCACGGTGCGCCGTTACGGGGAGGCCGAACAGCATGGTGGCTGTCTAGCATAAACTGTGCCAAGGTAATGTCGTCCGGTATATGAGGAAGACGTTTGTCTGATGTATAGAATTCTGTCATTGGGAACGTATATATTCACTTGTGGATTGGTGAGCGGGGGTCGAGAGAATGCACGAAGCGAGAGAATAGACCGGCGACTTAAATGAAAACAGTAGAAGCAGCCTGAGACTCTATAAGTAGCCCGCTGGCGTCTAGCCAAAGCTTCATTCCGACACAAATTGGGTGTGATGCCGTAGACTTCCTTCTCGTTTTTGCCACAACTAAGGGGACGAAAGAGGCCCTGCGCTATGAGAATATCGGACATCGTCGCGATGTTCCTCAGATCCGATTTGAACGCCTGCTTTCACGGTGATTGGCACGCACGCTTTGGTTCCAGATAGAGAGCGATCCTCCCTTGTGACACTTGCACACTCGAGTATGGCTAATTCACGACACAGCCAAGATGATGGTGATAGTTCAGAAGGCAGAATCTGTTTGCCTGAGGGAAAGGAACAACGGCTTTAAACCGGGATTAGAAAAATCACCGAACCGGCATCTATAACGTAATTAAATACCGGAGTTCCATCGCTTCAATTGCAAAAGCGCTCAAGCGGTGACTATGCAGATCTACGTATCTATTTCAGAATTCTCAACGTGCATGGGTATATTTACGAAGTTCATTGAATCCTAGATCAGAAGGTAGCTATGACAGGGCTCGGATAATCATTACCTCGGTGATCTGCGAACATGGATGGCCGCTATGTTATTGTACAAGCTTCATAATCGCGATATAATCCCAGAAGCCTGGTCCTGTCCTTCGGGCACATCCAGAGTTTTCAGTTTTCGCTGCTTCCCTGGGTTCTTCAAGTTTCCTGTAGCAGAACTCTCTTCGTCGTTCACCTCCTCGTCATCTTGGCCTTGGATCAGCATTGGGCGATATTTATACCACCACCGCATTGCAGTCTCCTTCTCGCGATCGCCCACCTTCTCCACGATCTCACTGAACAGAGCCTGCACTAGGTCCTTCCTTCCTCCCTCTTTAGCCGACCCTTCGACTCCAGCGCCACTATCAGCTCGTGGATATGCCGTCATTATTATTCGGATCTGTTCTAGAACGCGCAACATGAGCGGGAGAGGAAGCGACGAAACAGTAGATATCAGCATCAGGTGTAATCGATGCAGGCGCTCGTCAGGTTTGTTCTCGTCCTCATGGGCTTTGTCTCTGCCTGTGACCTTGTTTCTCTCCTGGCTTGGAAGTTCATAAAATAGCTCCCGGATGGTTTCCAGGATAGTTTCGATGCAGTACCACGCAAGGGCATATGTTTCGTTTGCATTTGCGTCGAAGGAGATAGCGCTGGCACTGGCGCTCCTGACTAGGGCCGCATATGCAAGCTGTAGCTGAGGCGTACTCAACTTTCCGTCCGCAGAGTTCTGAAAACATAGAAAGAGATAAGGAAGGCGTTAACGCGTGAACGGCAACGAATATGGATGCCCGAGATAATCTCGGTGAGATGAGATGAAAGGTTCAGGAGCATAAGGGGGTGCAAAAGGCCCCGAAGGGTTCTCGGCGAATCATATGGCCTGAGAAACCACGCCATAAATAGGCCAGCTGCTTGAATGAAAATTGTAATCGAAGTGAAAAAGGCACCGTATGGCGATATACACGAGGCGAAAAATAGAACATTAAGATTGGCGCTCCGGTCATCAAAGTAAATGAGGGGCGAGGGAGACGTCGGACTCACCTCAATCAAGCACTGAGCGTAGAAGGGGACCATCTTTTCTACAAAATTAGCTGAACGCTTCCGTTCATCCGTGGAAACCGTAATGGCGGATGCTTCTTTGCTAGCAGCACTATCGCCGACTTCGGGTTTAGTAGTGGTCGTTTGACGACCGGTGAGCTGCTGATCAAACGTAGGCTTCTTTCGATCTTTAAGCAGTATAGACTTAGTCTCCAGAAGAGATGACTGATAGTCGGGAAGCTGCTGCTGTTGAGCATTGGATGCAAATATTGACAGTACGACTGAATGGGCTGATTCGTACGTCTCACGGTGGGACGGATCCGAAAGATGTCTGTATCGGTGGAGTGGGTAAGCAGCATTCGAGGGTAAAGATTCGAATAGACAAGAAGGAAATATGACTCGGTATTGACTGCACAAAGTGGGCCGCCCAAGAAGCCATAGCCTCTGGATAAGTCATGAGGCCATTATGGCAGGGAGGAAAGTTAGGAGAAAGAGACAGGAGGCAGATAAGACGGTAGAAAGTGCGAGCGTAATTGACTTCGCACATGAGAAGTGCGCCCATACTCTCAAAGCATGGCGACACCCAGCGACGTCCATGGAGGCCATAAGAGGCGTGCGTAATTCGAAAGAAGATGGGTAAGAGAGAACCGGACACGTGTGCCATAAAACCATGGAAGGAATAAAGGAAAGGACCGTTACTCACGGATAACAAACGCCCCAGACCCAATCTTTGATATTACTTTCGCTGAGAACTGGGACCAGCTGCTCTATGCTCGCTAAGACATATGCTTCCTTTGCATGAGTCACTGATGGCGCTCCTGTGACGAAAGCGTAGCGTAAGGCATCTCTTGGCTCATCTCTGAGTGACAGGGGTCAATTATTCACCTTGTTTCAGGGAGTGTTCTCTCAGGGCAAGACACGATTCCCGAACATAAGCATTTGCCTTTGCCCCCGAATCTCCGCTGTCATTCAACTCGTCCTGCGTCAGTATGTCCAAGGCGAGGTAGAATGTTTTCTTGAGCTCTTCGAACCCCTGTGAGGTGCTGGTAACGCCGCCGAATTGAGATATTACAAAAGAGAGATGGGAGAGAGTGTGGAGAGCCTGGAGTGCTAATGATGACGGGGATGCAGAGAATGAAATGTATGAGGGGGGCGGAATGTAGACTACGGATGAGAGTATGGCATCTGTGAGCATGATGCTGGAGAAGAGGAGAGTCTTGAGTACGGTCCACACAGATTTGGCGATATCTCTTGACTCTGGAGCTATGAAAAATAGCTGGTTAGAGGGAATATCACCGAGACCACGAAGAACTTACCGATATCCTGGTCTTTGGCACTTGCAAGGGCGCATGTATTCCAGTCAAGCTCTACTCTTCTGGCCATATCACGCAGGGTATCGAGTGTGGATGCAACTGTACGTAGCCCTTCCTTCACATATGATGCGGCAGCAGCGTCGAGGAGCAAAGTGAGGACCGTGGCAGTGAGCTTCGAGACGGAAGCGATCGATGTCATGAGCGGGGAAGAAGAGAGCGATCGTAGGGTTAGCGAGAAAGGAGACGATGCCTGATAGTAAAGTCAGATTAGCGGTGTATGTCTTGAACGTTGTTACTACCAGTGAACGGACGACATACAGAGATATAGATGCTATATTTTGGGTTTGTTGTAACTGAGGCGGAAAGGGTTGAGAGAAAAGATCCACCGGCGAATGTCGAGGATACCGCTGATGTTAGGACGCGCGCAAGAATTGGCAATGGCAAGGCTTTCAGTTTGCATTGATCCACGAGCGGAAGCGACTGCGAGGCGGATATCAGTGCCAGGAATAAAATATCTAATATGAAGCTGTATCAACGAGCATAACACTATCGCCAATGCATGCGACATACCTTGTCCTGCTAGTTGGAATTCCTTCTCCCACTCTTCAGCGCTGGATGATCCAGAGACGTATCCATTGGCATACAGATCAATGACCTCGGCAACTGCGAGAACGAGTTCATCTTCCACCTTTCCTCTTACGCTTCCTACGTCTACCCTCTCTCTTGTTCCCGCATTTTTGGCACCCTCGAGGTCCTGAAGGCCCAGAAGCAACCCGCTACAGCAGGCCAAACGCAAGACAGGATGACCACCCTGGACACCGGTTACGACGGCCTGTACCCAGTTGCGAGTTGATGTTTGCATGCTTTTGCGAAATAAAGAGCTTGCTCTGGAACGCTCTTTGGCTGCTTCGCGCAGTGTCCGGAACTTGAGATGCGTTGCATGGCGGAATGCCGTTGAGAGTGACAGGAGTTTTGCATTCGTCAATGGAGGCGAGAGGTATAAGCGCGAAGACACCGCAGTTGCAGCCAAGGGCGTCGGAAGAGGAGAGAGAGAGGCAAGATGATGCGCGAGAGCAGCTTGAATGGTCGAAAAGGACAAAGACGACGTGGGCTTGTGCAGATGGCTTAGAAGACTGGTGTAGGCAGCATCAGGAACAGACATGGCGTGGAATAGTGGTTGGGAGATATTATATCAAGAATGGAGCAAAGAAGAACTTTATATTAGCGGTGGTTCCAGATACCAACCGTGTCAGTCTGCAGTGGTTGACGTCGTAGAGGACGACGACGACCAAATGACGACGATCCCGCTCAGGGCCCTACGCAAATAATCACGTGCATACAAATCGATTCAAGTCGGCGTGTCCAACAGACTTTTTTTTTGTATTCAGCAGATTTACGTGCAACAAGTAATCTAATGTACTAAGACGCACGGGTCATGCTACTTCAAT
>JASFDF010000387.1:0-10000 GCA_036937115.1 Nidularia sp. FH-822889 | reverse complement strand
CAGGCCACCAATCGCGACTTCTCACTTGTTATCGATGTAACAGGATTGTATCTACTATATGAAGATCATAAATACAAAGATCTGAGCATCTCCCTTTTTTTTTATTACTTCCTTTACCTGCATGTGATAGGGATATGTTTCCCAAACATCATTCTATTGAATAGATGCACTTGAGCATTGGACCTTTGTGTAATAATTTGATTTTAGATGTAGAAGATGTAATCGGTATGCCTGTACCCTTCTTTGGAGGCAGGTCCTACTGCCCTTGTGCTGTCGCATACCAGCTGGGTTAGCTGTGATAGTCAAAGGAACAACTGTGTTACAAATATCACAGGTGTCTTTGTGAATATTCATGGATGTATTAAATTCCGTAGTGAAGACTAGCCATCGCTAAAATGAAGTTGCGCTGGGTAGTAACTCATGCACGGGGTTTTGTAGGTACCATGAGATAGAATTGTTGTATGTAGAATATGATGAGAAGCAGTAGAAATAATGCATGTATATACGGAGAAGGCAAGAGTAGCTAGACAAGTCCTGTAATCCAATATTTAAAGCTGATGAGCATGTTTAAGCTATTGATTTCAATGTGTGCGTCCTGTGCGCGTCTGAATCACGGCTAGGAGCCCGGTCATCTTTTGATCTCATAACTGTATATTCCCACCGCCCCCCCGGGTGGATTGACTGGTCGGATTTCGCCACTGTGTGCACTCTGCAGTGTACTGACGGTCCTTGGGTCACTAATGTTCCTTGGGACGCATGGGATTTCCGACCGTAAATCTTACTCAATACGCTTCACTTTTTGTAAAGCCAGAGAGCTACTAGGAATACACATTCGCTAGGAATTTCACATCCATCGGGAAATTTTATGAGACTGTAGACCTGAATTATATCAGAAAAATGATCTATTTTTATACATCACACTTTTCTTTCATGAAATCCTGCATAATTAAGATATTTTTTGGCCGATCTGTCAGTAGCTGTTCTTTTCTCTTTACGATAAAATTTTAATTGAGAAAATCTGCGCAAAATTCACTTTACAAAACATGTGGTAGTAATGACATTCTGGCAGCGTCCAGAAAAAGAATTATTGTCATCTAGATCTAGTCGCAAACATCCACACATACTTCCGATAAAGCTCTCCAATGGATCTCATCTCAATACCACTATAAGCATATGTGACGGTTCCGAGGGTAAGATTAGGACACAAACAAAAAACCGAACCAGATATTTCAAACAACTACAAGCCAATGAGCTGTCAAGCGTCGAAAATAATGGATATCCTAAACGTGAATAAAGTCCCTGAGTTTATCACTAGAAGCATCTGGAATATCCAACAATGCAACTACCGTCTTCCTGAATCCTGCTGCAAATATACAGAGTATAAATGCAGTAACCAGCAGGAAAAATATCGATCCTGAAAAAGCGAAAGCGATAATTCCAGGAAGTTGAGAGACGCTATCTATATGAAGTCCACTGTCCGATGGATTAGGATCCCCTGCATTTGCTGCCAGGGCTGGGTCCAGGAAGAAGATCGTAACATTCAGGATAGTAATGGCAACCATAACGCAGACCGTAGCAAAACAGAGGAATACGCTGTGTGGAATTTAATACTATCCCAATACCGACAATCAACTATAAGATAGTGCTCACATTATAACGGCTCTCCAGAAGGCTTGGCTGGCGAATTTAAATTCACGTGAAAGTTGGGACGCCCATGTCAGAATAACTTGAAAAACAGCGGGAACAAGAAAGCCGACTGTAAATAACGGAAATGTGAAGCACATTAAGCCTATGTTTCCTCGTGTTGCACTATTCAATGCATCAGCAACTGGGCGATGGAAGTTAGCATTGGATTTACACACCTGAATATAGTGGCGTATACCAGACCCGTCCCAATAGTTGAAAGTGTCATAAGTGCATTTGCATAGAAACTTGTTGCAGATAAAACCATCTGCGATTTTGCGCCAAAATCTCCGTCAATGAAGTATGTACAGATGCCACGAGACTTCATTACCGTTGACCATTCGCGAAGACCACGGTAGTGCGTATGTTCAAATGTAGCCTGAGTTGCAATCAGTTCTTCAAAATTTGCCCTGCTTTCGATTACCTCTCTAAGCTGCCGTGAAAATAATATAAGTACAAAAATTTCATTGAACGACTGTTGAATAGATAAGAACTTACGTGATTTTTTAAGATACGAGTAGTTTTTATGTCGGAGCATAACGTCTTTATTGTACCGTCATGGGAATGCAGCTGTGGTACCATTGTGTCGTAGGAGGTCATTCGCTCATTAACACGTTTCTCGTCATATTTTCCGGAGTCATCCGAGCGCTATGAAGGAAATTTTCATTAATTCTCCTTTAAATAAAGAATCAAGCGCTACAGACATAACGTTGTGAGTCTTCGGATAATTTTCTTGACGTGCTCAAAGTCTCCAACCGAGCACCACTAGCAAGGTCGAGCTTCAGATTAGGACGAATAATTATTACTTCAGTGGCTGGAATAAACAAGATCTAACTGACCATGTTTCTTAGAGTCTTAATATCGTCGTCCAGAGAATGCAGCTTATCGTAATGTTCAAGATAAGCCCGAGTCTACACGACGCGAGGATGAGCAAAAATGATCACTATCGAACACTCCACCTACCTCACTAATGCGATAAGCTATTGTTGTCGTTGGAGCGAGTTTGGAAAATATTCTATCATTCCCTGAGCACCACAAGAAATCAATCGTATAGTACTAAGCACAAGTTCTAAACGGAACGAAAGACTTACACAACCTCCACCTACTGTGCTTCACTAGTCTCCGTTCCTCTTTCAGCTCCTCCATTCTTTTGCTTAGTTCAGTTTTATTCATAGCCGACAGTCCCTTTACTTCGGCTTGCTTCATAATAGGTGCGACCGTCATAGGAATCATAGCCATAGCACTGATGAAGAATGGGGCCCTTCGGTAAGAATCACCCACATTCTCCTTCACTTATATGATACACTGAATCTCACGGGGACGTAAATTGAGCTTGACAGCTGATGTGAATTGTGAAGGGAACTTCAATTGGAAGTTATTGATATCTTGTATTATCGTTAACCAGAAGTTCGGAATCGTGGTCGAGTCGGAATTTTCAAAATTCGCCTACGTTGCGCTTCATCCCTCTGTTTGACATCCTTGATTATGTTCATCTGGACATTCCTCCAGGTGTTTTCATCGCAAATGACTGGACAGTTGCCGTTATACGACCTTGCGTGGCGTGACAACTTGTCACGCTTTCCTTCGTGTTTCTGAACTCCTTGGTTAACGATAGTATATTAGTATCTTCTGCCAGGAGCTGAGAAACACGCACATTGACTCCGAGACGGAAGGAATGGTTCGCCGAGATAGATGCTTCTACAACGTTCTTGAAATGGTTGACGTTGGACAGACATCATGGAAGATTGGCTGCAGATTGTGGAGCCGCGGACCGCTCGAGGAGCAAGCAGTAATGATAGACAGTCGCGAATTTTGCTTTGTTTGCGTGAATGGCGAAGAGTCTGACCAAACTTAACCTATTTATAGGAAATGGAAGGGAAGGTTAATGTCAATATCACACCACAGCGCACCAAAAAGACCCTTTTTCCATGGAGAAAGTGGTGCATTCTAGACCATCTATGGGAATTATTTGTTCGGATTTTCAATAAACATTATATTTCGTGGCCGTCTCTTGTTACCGCAACGGCGGTCAACTGCTTCAGCAGCGGAGGCAGCCAGGGTTGCCTGCCCTTACTACTGTACTATTTCGTTCAATTCATCCGTCACGCATCACACCAAACTTTCTGAGCCCGGGTTTAATTCTTTCTCGATTTATCCGAGTTTCTGAGATGTTTCAAAATACTAAAAGTCACGTGCTGTACGAATTGAACGAAATACATAGTACAGTATCATCAACGGATACTTTAGACTTTAATTCTGACGAGCTGTCATAGCCCTTTTATTTATAGATTGACGCTCTGCCGTCCTCTTCGTGATTCAAACTTCGCCCGACATAGACTACCCAAAAGCCTCCGTAACCGGCACTAGATAAATTGCGGGGACGTGTGCCCAACATAGTGATGCAGAGTATAATCATGCTAGGCTCCGGTCGGTTAAGGCCTCTATTCTCGCATTTAAATAGTTTAACTGATAAGTTGCAATGGCCTTCGCAACCACTTGGGCCTAGGCATCCATTCTGTTGGAGAGCGTTTTGTCTTCTATCAAGACCAATAGGACCATGATGGGTTGATGAAGATATTGGCCTGTGCATTCGTATTCACCTCCCCGCAAGTAGCCAAGGGATGTTGAAACAGGTAGAAAGGTTCCATCCGCGAAACTGTGAAGGGAAAGCGTCTCCTACACGAAACTATCAATAAGTTTCGTTCCGTGTGTTGCTTGTATGGCGAGATCAAGATAGCCTGGCAGATACCGCATAGCAGGACCGGATATGGTGGGATCCGACTTCGCTAATCCGGGGAGTTTCGCTATGACAAAAAGAATGTGCTACTTATGTAGTCTTCGGATCACAACATATCGACCTCGAAGTGCGACGACATCCACTCACCAGGTGCCAGCAGTTTTCCAACTTCCAGTCTGTGAAAAGTTGCGCTGTGAGCTTATTGCTGATTTAAGGATACAGATAAATAATTGCTGGGGGTTGTGCCCACTGCTCTCATTTGGTCCCACTGGAAGCTTAAGTTTCAACGCTTCAACGTGTCAACACCCAACCTTATTAAGTGAAGTTTGAAGCTTAGATTTCAAAGTCGTATTTATCCAGACGCTCGCGTTGGGGGTAGCTTGTCAATTATTGAGCTGAGATCCGTGACTCATTCAAACGCATATCGTACTAGTAGTACATAGCAGTAGCACCAAATATCGTGATATTGCGCACATATCGTAGTATAAATGGCCACGACAGACAAGGGAAAGACTCATTTTCATGCGCAGGTCATATTGTCACGCAGATGTGATACCCACCAGCCAATCAAGGCTTCACGGTCTACCGTCTCCGAAATAGCTCGCAAGGTTTCGGCATTCGCACGACTCGCAGAAGAAAATAGGCGCTTATGTTCCTCTTCCAACTGGCCACCCTTCTCAGGCTGGTGCGCGCTATTCGCGGCGGAGGATGAGACACTTTCCGTGAAGGATTTGGCCGGAAGCGTGTTAACCTCGGGCCTAACTGGCTGGACCAAGAGAGCCCCCTGTGATTCCTGATGTAAGACTGGAGATTCCTGAAGCCCCGAATCTCGTTTTGAACGAGAGATATGGACGCTCGCGAGTCTTGCTTCTCGTTGGAGAGCCTCCTCCTCGCGACCTTGCTGGACCAAACGTGAATAACGTCCAGCACGAGATGAGTTCGGGGGTGTATATTCGGAAAGCTGATCATCATCTACGATGGATTGGATCAACAGGCCAGAAGAATGCCTCGAACGCTGACGAGTAGTCCTTGACACGCTGCGACGATTGCTATTAACACTGCCACCTCGTGATATCGGCTGCTGAAGGGGATGTTCGCCAGCATGATCGCTCTCCTCCCCTGAATCCATCGCCTCTAAAAGAGCGTAAGCAGCTTCTTCTGCCCTGAGCTTCATCTGCTCGATTATTGACTCCGTCTTCGCTAGGCTCCTGGTGTGCTCAAATACGTTCCGAATGACCTGCTCCGTGAAGCCCCACTTCTCCGAGAATTTCTGTATGGCAGATGCCAAGAGCATCTCCTGTTCCTCAAAAGGCATGTCATGAATCAACGAAGAACGTCGCTCATCGTTTGAACGAGGTGGCAAAGTAGAGCTAACCGATTCCATTTGAACATGGCCGGACAGGGACTTGCGCTGCTTTCTGGAAACCATCTCCTGCCGCAGGTCGATACGGCGTAGAAGCTTCTCCGGTATTTCAGCGCTGAAATATCCGCTATCACGTCGGTCTGGAGAAGCAGCAGCCTTCTTGTTCTTCGTCGCCCAATCGATACGTTCAACAACAAATGGGTCATCTGGTAGTGGTATATCGCAGGGAGCTGTAGGTATAGAGGAGGCGCTTTCTCGCCCCGGGAGAACTGCAGGAGGTGCTGTCTCAGAGGAAGGATTAAGATCTAGGGTTTCCTTTGGATGAATTCTTCGTGCAGGTTCACTACTGTGGTTATCAACAGCAAGAATGCGGGGGACGGTAGATGGCATAGACGAGTGCGAGGCGGTTTTGCCGTCCTGTGAATTTGGAGCTACGGGTTGAAGTTGCTTATCGGCTACTGCAGAGGATTGATTCGTCGAAAATGGAACACCAGCTCTCGATAAAGCTTTCTGAGGCGCACGGAACACAGAACCACCTCGCATCGTACTAGGAGGCTCAGACATCCCAGGATGACCCTGACCGGAGACAGTGTCCACTCCGCGAGACTTCGACCTGGCTGCTTGAGCTGGAATGTTCAAAGGTATCGATTGAGAACGCGGAGCTACACCCGCGGTCCCTGGTTCAACCCGAGGCAGATGGATGGATGAGGAGTCCACGCCATTTACATGTGTTGATGATGGTAGACGCCTCTTCGAAGAGGAAGCGACCGCGTTAGCGTACACTCCACCTGATCGAGGTCTGGACGACGCATTCCAGCCTGAGCTTTCGGGCCTTTCAGCTGTCAGCTGTGGAGGAGGGTGGGGTGCAGGTTCCATGGTTCTCCTATTGGGTATGTCGACCACCTTCTCCTTCCCCTTCTCAGCAACAGGGACCGCTGGGCCTTCTGGATCCGTTCCTTTCCTAACAACAACGAATCGTCTCGTAGCTGCATCTACCAGCGCGCCGTTCATCTTACTTTCCCTAGCACTAACAGCCACAGACGGCATCCCATTCTTATCCACGGGCATACCCTTCTTGATCTCTGTCACCTTCTTCTTCCTCGCCGGAGGCCATGCCGGCGCCCGCTGCTCCTGCCCCCCCTCCGTATCACTATCACTCGCCCTCACCGGCCGACTGCGCATGCCCTTGAACGTATTCCTAAATGGACCTTCCACAATGACGGGGGCTTGGCGTCGGTTGCTCGACCGCGGGAGTTGGCGCTGCTCCCCCTGGACCTTTGGGGGGGTAGACCCAGACGACGATGAAAATTCAAAAGGGTCGTGGAGTTCGGAGCGCTTGCGCTTCTTCTGCGTGAGCTGAGTAGGACGCGAGGAAATCGCGGGTGGGAAGAGAGAATCGACGGGGTTGGTTGGAGCTGCTACTGTGCGGAAGGGGGCAGCCTTGGTTGGAGGAGGGGAGACGGGAGCGGGACGGGAAATAGCGGCGCGAGATGCGAGATGGGGAAGTTCTTCCTCGAGCCAGGGTGGTGGTTGCTCTAGGGCGACATGTATCGATTGGTCTTCTTCCTTTATCTCCATCTGAGTAAACAGAGGTGATTCGGGGACGGGAGTCATATTATGATCTTCATACGCTCCAGGTACTTCCGGGGCTTGCTCCTCAGCGTCAAGTCCAGGGGGAGGGACCATGGCGGTATCAGGGTAGAGTAGCTGGTCGTCATCGGGGCAGCATGGCTGGTCCTCCTGAGGCTCCGGACGAGGAGTGACAGAGGTGCAAGATTGTGTCCTAGGAACAAGCTGCCAGTCAGCAATAGAACAACCATATTCATCCGTCTGAGAAACGAAACATACTGTGTTTCGTCGAGCTCATCGAGCTGATTTTCGTTCTCAGTAAGCATGGCGGCAACCTCCGCCTCGGTCTCCTGCTCCGCCTCGTCGTCTGAGACTGGAATTTTCCCTGCATCTTCCTCTTCTTCTGCGACTGAGCCTTCCTCACCCTCCTCCTCTTCCCGGAAGACCTCACCCCGATAGTCATCCGTACCAATTGGACCGCGAGGTTCATCCTCGTCCTCATCCTCCTCTTCGGTCTCAGTGTCCTCCTGCTCACTGGACTCGACCTTCTTCGCCAGTGTCTTCGAGCGTATCGCTCGAAGCGGAGGGATGGCCTCTTCCTGATTCCCCACTTTAGTCACTATACCTCCCTGCTTGCTGGCCTTGACATTCTCCGCCACTCTCTTCGAGCGTGTCATTCGAAGGGGAGAGGTGACCTTTCCCTCACCCTTCTCTTTGGTCTCCATATCTTCCTGCTCGCTGGCCTCGACCTTATCCGCCAGTCTCTTCAAGCGCATTGCCTGAGGCGGAGGGATGGCCTCTTCCTCATCCTCCTCATCTTGCTTCCGCATCAACTGCCGCTTTCCATTCCTGCTGGCTGAGTGTGCGCCACCACTGCTTCCCTCGCTTTTATCGTCCTCTTCGTCGTTCTCCTCATCGTTAGAATCCCCCGGCTCCTTTAAACTCCTCGCACGTTTCTTGTTATTGCCTCCATCTGAAGCCCTCGCCCGCTTCCGCTTCTTGTCACCCATCTTCTTCTTAGGCTCACAGACGTGTTCAAGACTCTCTGTCGATATTCCTTTCTGTTTTTGATACCGCTCGATTCGTATATTGAAGTACGTCTGATTCTCGACGTAGCGATTCCGCCACGAATGCCAGCTGTGTCGGTAGTGCCACGGCCATTTGCCTTCCTCCTGCAGCTAGAATCAGTCGATGCCCTGTAAATGATACCCCAAGAGATAACATACGTCCGCAACTAGCTTCTTGTACACCCTGTTCCCATTACGCCCCTCGATGCGGGGGTTTTCTTTCGCAAGGTACTTGACAAGATGTTCTTCCTCTGCCTTGGTAAAAGCATTGCGGGACCTACCGCAGAAAGAGCCCTCAGCCAAGAAACTCGACGAAAAGAGAACTTGGATTCACACACCCTGACAGGCCTTTCGGAGACGATGGCTTGGGAGCGTCGATATTTTTCTTCTCCTGGAACTTCTTAATACGTGCGTCGAACTCCCGCTGGTTGCTCCTGTAACGCTCGCGCCAGGACTGCCAGGTATGCTGTTTGCTCCACGGCCATTTATCTTCAGCCTACATCGCCCAAGTATATGTGAGTATAAGAGAAACAGAGAATAAATAGCATAAACGCACATCTTCCACAAGAATTTTGTATATTTTATTCCCAGAACGCGTCCCGTCTTCTGGTTTCGCTTTCGCGAGGTATACGATAAGGTGCTTATCGTCTGCATCGCTGTAGGCAGTACGCGCTCTACAAGAGAGTAGAATTATCAGTAAGATCAAATTGAAGTGCATATATTATATCTACCCTGCAGCCATGTTGTATATCCCCGAGAGGAATCCAGCGTAAACAGTTCCAAGACTGGTTCAAGCGATGACGTCTCTGAATCGACGCGTCCCACGTCGCATGCGGGATAATGACGCTCCAAACGCGTTAAATTTCGTTTCAATATATGTAAAGGTAAAGCAGCAGTTGGGTTTGTAAAATCGGGAGGAGAACGAGGAGGATTGGAGGAGTATAGATGGACGTCTGGTTGAAATGATTGACTTACCAATTGGGACTCTACGCCATTGTTGTCCCTGTTTGGGATTGTGTTGCTGCACGTCTGAGACCAAATAAGGAGAGCTCGACCGCAACAATGCTCGAAATCCTCTGCAGGCCACCAACTCAATCGATAATCACTGCCATTAGTCAGCAGCATTCTTTGACTTTTACTTTACTCCTTGAACTGGCTCCTATTCTTCTTTAACATTAATTAACCTCAAGATCAATACAAGTGTGTCTTCCTGCGGTTTGGCAACGTCTTGTTCTTCAGCAGTCCGAGTCAACCGCTTGCTACGTCACTGACGCTCAAGAATCAACATTTACTCCAGCGACTCTCTATAGGCAACTCCAAGCATGTACTGTACTTGGTTAGTACTCGGATGCCTCTACAAATGATGCCGATAAGCTGCTTGACGCTGCTGCTTCATACCTGGGTTCTAGGGTCCCTCTCAACACACTCACAGCTCTACAATTGTTCAGACCGTTCAGGCATTCAGGACTTAGGATCTAGTATTTTCATGAAGAACTTTAAGATCAAGTGATGCCAACCTATATTCGAATGTATCTTCTGACCACTACTTAAAACATGCGGGACTGGAGTCGAAAAAGTTCA
>JASFDF010000386.1:0-13942 GCA_036937115.1 Nidularia sp. FH-822889 | reverse complement strand
AATAGTCCTGCCTTCCGTCATGACATGCGTCTTTTGAGGCCTGACATCACCGGGACGACCCGCAACGCTTGCAAAAAGTTCCCACGTGAACAGCCAAGGTTTTCCGTTCCCCTCCGCGGGCCGCACCTGCCGCACTCCAGACCCATATGGTCTTTGCAAATTTCCGGGGCCGGATTCATGCAGGTTGTATTCACTATCGATAGCTGCGTACATGGAAGGCTGGTATTGCGATGGAAGGCTGGTATTGCTACGGTACTATACGACTATGTAACTACTAAAAGAAATAATATGCAGGAATATCTCACAACCTCGGAGAAAAATGGAAGGAAAACAAGTGGATGGCCGAGGAAAACGCTAACAACAAACGGGATCAAGCCTCTTCTTTACAAATCCAACACGGCCAACCGCGGGCACAGCGTAGAAAAAAATAGCCTGAGGTCTAGAAATGGTCCACGGTGAATATCCATTTCCCATCCGCAATAGTGAACTCCTCGAAGTGCGTATCCCGCATGTTCATCAGCTTCTTCTTGTGTTTAGCCGCGCTGGGATGCTTCTCATCTTTGATTGGTTCGCGTGATGCCTTGTCCAGTGCCCAGCAGCGCTCCAGGGATATACGCGCCTTGACATTGAGACCAGAACCGGGGGGCGGTTTGTCGACGTCTTCGCTGTCCGGGTAAACACTGCACTCCTTGTCCTCGAAGCGGATGACGCCCCCAAGCAGAGAGCCAAGTCGTGGAAGACCAGTGAGATCTACCGGCTGCAGGAACTGAATCTCCCCATAGCCGACGCGACCAACAGCGAGCCCCTCAAAGGAGGACAGCTGCTCGTGTCCCATCTTCTTGAGAGTCGAGAGACTAGGTTTCACCCAGTAATCGCCTTCTTCAAGGATATCCCCGTCTTGCTCACCGGTGGCATTGCCAGGACCAAGATTCTGTGTGTTTTGCGCTGTGAATTTATTTGGACTGGTGCGCTGCGTGCGGCCCGCAGGCGTTGGGGAATCTATATGCGCCGGCGCAGCAGCGGCGGCGGCGGCATCGGCAGCTTCCTTTTCGCGAGCAGCAATGCTCAGAGCAGGGCTGAAGGTAACCTTGCCACGCAATCCCGATCCTGGCGAGCCAATCTTGACGAACAGCTCTGACGGCTCGATCTTCTTATCCAGAATGACCTTCTTCACGCTCTGCCGCCCCCCGCTCCCAAGCCCACTAGAGCTGCGACTCATAATCCCATTAGCACCCAGCGGCGACCCGCCGTCTCCAATCAACTTGAGCGTGCTCGTGTCGCTCGTGAACGCGAAAGGATCAGCGTTGGCCGTCGAGGAAGACATACTTGATGACGACCCAAACCCGCGTAGTTTAGAATTCGCAGAGCTATATCCCAGATTCACACGCGAAGCAGGAGAGCGCGTCGGGACGTCCACGAAGAAGCCGGTTTTTTTCTTCTGCGACTGGTCGAGGTTGACGAGGCGCGGGCCGGGAGGGAGCATAGAGAAGATGGGGAGGTCGGAACCGATGGGTTGGGATATGGACGGGATGAGTGCACCTTGGGTGGTTTGATTGTTTGTAGATGCGTTGAACGATCCCGTGGAACCGCCGAGGTTGCCAAACAGCCCGCCGCCCTGGTTTCCTGACGCTGATGAGCCGAGAAGAGGAGCGGCGGGTTTGTTGTTATTGAAAAGACCTCCCAGCGTCGACTGTTGGGTCGTCGACTGGCCGAGGGTGTTCGAAAAGAGACTTCCGGGCTGTTGCGACTGTGTAGTCGTAGATTGCCCACCAAAGTTGCCTCCAAACAAGCCGCCAGCGGGTAGTGCAGGCTTGTTGCCGCCAAAAAGGCTCCCTCCACCAAAGGCGCCAGTTTGGCCCTGTTGCTGCTGCGCTGGTTGCTGCTGTTGCTGTTGCTGCTGCTGTTGTTGCTGCTGCTGCTGCTGGTTGTTACCAAATAGCCCGCCACCTAGCCCGCCACCAGTTCCAAACAGACCACCTGCAGCTGGCTGAGTGGTAGCAGTTGTAGTGCCAAATACTAAGAAAATATATTAAAATATGCATAAAGGAAATAAAACGAGAATGCTCACATGACCCTGCAGGCTGTTGTGTACCTTGCTGCTGTTGCGGCTGTTGCTGCTGGTTTGTATTCGTTGCAAACAGCCCACCACCGCCACCAAAGATAGATCCCGGCTGCTGCTGCTGTTGTTGTTGTTGAGGCTGATTTTGCTGCTGTTGCTGCTGACCGCCAAAGAGGCCTCCACCGCCGAATGCAGATGTAGTGGGTTGGGTGGTAGTGTTCGTCGTGCCAAATATAGACGGCTTCAGAGCATTAGATGTGTTTGAAGCACCTCCTGCATAAAATAGGAAAGCGTGAGCTTGTTATAACACAAAAAAACAAAAAATGGGCGCACCGAACGCTCCGAACGCATTTGTATTTGTCGCGGCAGGCTGGGTGCCAAAAATCCCCCCACTCTGCTGTTGAGCAGGTTGTTGCTGCTGTTGTTGGTTGCCACCAAAGGCGCTCGTTCCACCAAAAGCACTTCCCGTTGTGGTACCTGCAATGAATCAGTAAAGGGGAGAATAAGTAGGAAAGTAAGGACAAACCTCCACCACCAAAACCACCAAAGGTTGAAGGTTTTGCAGCAGTATTTCCACCGCCGAAGACACCGCCACCAAACAAACTTCCAGCCGGCTGCTGCTGTGGTTGTGCTTGCTGCTGCTGCTGCTGCTGGGGCTGTCCAAACGCTCCAAATGCCGACGTCTGCTGCTGTTGAGGTTGTTGAGGCTGGCCAAATGTGCCACCTCCAAATATGCCAGTCCCAGTTCCAGTCGTCGCAGCTGGCTGTGTGGCAGTTGAGTTTTGGCCGAACGCACCGAATCCGGTATTTGTTGTTGGGTTTGTGGTCCCTCCGCCAAAGATACCGCCGGGTTGGGCGGGTGGCTGCGTTGGCTGGGCACCGAACGCGCCGGTGGATGATTGACCTAGTCCGAACGCAGCAGATTGCCCGAAAGCACCTGCTGTTTTACGACCTTGGGCATAGTCTTGGACTCGGAGCTCCTACAGAAGCAAAGATCGCGTTAAAAGAAAGTATAAGGCAAAAGGTGGGAAGGAAGAAACAAACCTCGAATGAGTACCCCGAGTACGCGGGCATGCACACGATCGCTTGATATTGGAGGTTAGCACCCGTCCCCGATGAGTCTTTCTCGGTGACAGGAGCATATGAGGGGTTACTTGTACCAGTGGTCACGACAGGATGAGTTTGAGTCGTTGCTAATAAAAAGGATTAAATAATGTTGCTGATGATAAGAAGCCTTGACTCACTGTTCGTAGTTCCAAATGCGGTAGAAGGCTTGCTTCCAAAAAGACCGCCACCTGTGTTCCCGAACGCACTGGTGGTCGCAGGTGCTGCAGGTTGTCCGAAGACACCTGTTGTACCGGATGTGCCTGCTGCAGGAGCGGGCGCACCAAAAGCGCTAGTTCCTCCTCCTCCCCCAAAGGCACCAGTCCCACCACCAAACGCGCCAAAGCCTGTCGCGGGTTTCGCGCCAAATGCACTAGTAGTGTTGGCCGTATTGCCGCCAAACGTGCCTGAACGACCATAAGACCATTGGAAACATCGGATGAAGGAATAAACGCGTACCGAAACCACCTGTCCCGCCCGTGTTAGCAGCTGGAGTGCCGCCTAGATTTCCGAACATGGGATTTGCCTGGGGCTGCTGCTGCTGTTGGGGTTGTTGTTGGGGTTGTCCAAAGGCGCCAGTTGAGCCAAAAGCTGTGGGGAAGCTTATAAGTGGAAAAATGAGTCAAAGCAGGAAGTGACTGACCGCCCGTTGAGGTACCGAAGGCACTGGGTTGGCCAAACGCAGATGGCTGCTGCTGCTGTTGCTGCTGCTGATTTTGCTGTGGATTTGCCCAGGAGGATGAGACGTTGCCTCCAAACATTTTAGCAAGGAGAAGGGGAGAAGGAGCTCGTTATCGTTGAGTTTGACGAGCAGCGCACAACTACAACGCTTGCACCGCGGCGTTTCGCGCAAGTCTTTCTAACTCCGCAAAAGATTCCCTTGCCGCACTCTTTACTCACGCTTCCCCTGATCTCGTCCCCGTTGATCACGTGCAATTTTTTTGGACATTGATCGAGGACTTGGTCGTTCTGCTTTAGCTTTTCCCTCTCAACCAGTAAGGAGGTGTAGCCATGCCTGATGGCTCAGAGCGGGCCAAAAAGACTCCTACATTTAACACCTTAGCCAGAGAAAAGGCCTTCAGAAATCCCCCAAAGGACGGCTCGACCTACGATATCCTCAACGAGTTCGTCGCGCCCCATCTCGAATCCTTCAATGCACTCTTCGACGACTCTGGTCTGCCTTCGGGTGACGGCGATGGGCGCGGTCTGATGAGTATGGCGCTGAAAGATATTGGAGAGCGTGTTGTGTTTGACGGTGACGGCAGAGCAGGTTCAGAGAGTGGACCAGATGGATGGGGGAACCGTATGCGGAGTGAGCTTTTTAACTATGAGGCTTTTGAACATGTATTAACGTTGACTTAGTATGGATTGAGCAAGTAGCAGTTTCTCGGCCAATGGTCCCTGATAAGGATAGGACAGCAAAGGAGCGGAAAGTCTATCCAACGGAGGTGAGCGCTTTTGCTGAGGCTTCACTTAAACGTATTGTCCGGCTCTGTGCATTGCACGGCTGTACTATTAAATAGTCCTACCCCATCTATCTCCCTACTTCGTCCTTATAAATTTGTCTAACTTTTTCACTGATAGGCCCGTGAACGCTTGACCTCCTACCGAGGACGCATGACAATCAAACTGTGCTGGACCGACATCTCTGGGAAACAGCACGACATTATCAAAGACTGTGGCCTTGTGCCTATTATGGTTAGAGTACGTCGCTTCGAACTTGTAGTTTTGTGATTCCGTCTAACCAGCGCTCCAGTCCGTAAGATGCAACCTCCGCTCCATGTCCTCCGCCGAACTTGTCAAGCACCACGAAGAGCCGGAAGAATTTGGTGGCTACTTCATTATCAACGGCAACGAGCGTCTCATTCGGTACCTCATTCTTCCCCGGCGGAACCATGTCATCTCTCTGCTCCGTCCCTCCTTCGGCAATCGCGGCCCCTCCTACACCCAATATGCCGTCCAGATCCGCTGCGTCCGTCCCGACCAGACTAGCGTCACCAACACACTACACTATCTCTCCAACGGAAGCGCCATGCTCCGATTCAGTTGGAGAAAGCAAGAATACGTGATACCCATCATGCTCGTGCTCAAAGCTCTCGTTGGGGCCTCGGATAAAGAGATCTTCGAGGGCATCATGATGCAGGACTATGAAAATACCTTCTTGACGGATCGCGTCGAGCTGTTGCTGCGCAGCTTCAAGATGTTCAGCATGCAGACTGGCGAGCAATGTCTTGAGTACCTCGGCGACAAGTTCCGCGTAGTCCTGGGTCTGCCTGATGATTTGACGAACGGTGCTATTGGGGCCTGGCTGGTTCAGAAAATGGTTCTTGTTCACCTCGAGTCTCCCAGAGACAAGTTCCGAATGCTCTTGTGCGCCTCTTGTTCATGCATGTTCTCGACCTTCCGCTGACGTTTTGTTTCATTAGGTTCATGCTACGGAAGCTCTATGGCCTCGTCTCTGGCTTGTGCTGCGCTGACAATCCCGATTCGCCTCAACATCAAGAGGTTCTCCTTCCTGGAACACTGTACGGGATGATTATCAAGGAGCGTATGGAAGAAATTTTGAACAACATCCGGACCAACATCCACGCCGACGTGAGAAATGGCGTAGAGGTCGACTTCAACGACAGTGAGTACTACGCATTCGTGTTTATCTGAGCTATTCTAACGGCTTCGCAGACCGATACTTCACAAAGGTAACCTCTCGCGTGAACTTCGATATCGGCGCCAAGCTTTCGAATTTTCTGGCCACTGGAAACCTTGTCTCTCCAACAGGCCTCGATCTTCAGCAGGCATCCGGATTTACTATCGTTGCGGAGAAGCTAAACTGGCAACGTTATATCAGCCATTTCAGATGTATCCATCGTGGTGCGTTCTTCGCCGAGCTCAAAACGACTACCGTCCGTAAACTGCTACCTGAGGCCTGGGGTGAGTTTCATGGAAATCATTTTACCGGATTTGTTCGCTCAAACTGTTTATTTACTAGGTTTCCTGTGCCCTGTCCATACTCCTGATGGTTCCCCTTGCGGTTTGCTTAACCATTTATCTCGAAGCTGCCGTATCGTCACAGCCCCCCTCACCGTCGCACATATCCCCAATCTCCTCGTTGCCCATGGCATGACCCAAGCCTATACCGCCACAGTAGACGGACGCAAAAATCTGTGCGTTCAACTCGATGGACGAGTTATTGGATGGGCTCGTCCTGCTGTTGCAGCTCAGCTTGCTATCAACCTACGTATATGGAAGACCGAAGGGTTACACCAAGTGCCCTTGGATTTGGAAATTGGCTTTGTTCCCGAGTCGAAGGGTGGACAGTATCCTGGTCTCTTTTTGTTCGCATCAAGATCTAGGATGATGCGGCCCGTGAAGTATCTTGCGAATGGGCGCGATGATCAAGTTGGCTCGTTTGAGCAGGTATACATGGACATTGCATGTACGCCGGAAGAAATCGAGTCTGGGGTCTCAACACATGTGGAGCATTCACCGACCAATTTCTTGTCCATCCTTGCCAATCTTACTCCGTTCTCCGATTTTAACCAGGTGAGTTTACATCTCAGTTGGGTGTATGCAATTACTCATTTAGTTTCCTTTTCCCCAGTCTCCTCGAAACATTTACCAATGCCAGATGGGTAAACAAACGATGGGAACTCCTTCTACGGCACTGAAACACAGAACCGACAACAAACTCTATCGTCTTCAAACCGGTCAAAGCCCGGTAGTGCGTCCTGCACTCCACAACACATACGCGATGGACTCTTTCCCTAACGGTACCAATGCGATCGTTGCGGTCATCTCCTATACTGGGTACGATATGGAGGACGCTATGATCTTAAATAAATCCGCTCACGAGCGGGGCTTCGCTTATGGCACGGTATATAAATCGCAAATTGTTGATCTAAAGGACATGCGTGGCGCTTCAAAATCAGCAATACCATCACTTCATTTTGGATTGGGTCGAGACATCAGGCTGGACGGGGACAAGGCGCATTTCTGCACACAATTCCTGGATAGAGATGGGCTGCCGTTTGTTGGTGCTCGGTTGACATCCGGAGACCCCATCGCTGCCTATGTTGATGACACGACAGGCCGGACGAAGATGGTCAAGTATAAGGGTGATGAATTGGCCTATGTCGATGAAGTTCGACTACTTGGTATGTCGCTTTAATTCTCGCTTCTACCTATCAGTGTTCTAATGCCGAGGATCATCTAGGAAGTGACGCGGGAGACTCTGAACTGCAAAAGATACATATCACTCTCCGCATCACTCGATCACCTGTCATAGGCGATAAATTCTCGTCTCGCCATGGCCAGAAGGGTGTCTGCTCGCAGAAGTGGCCTGCCATTGACATGCCATTCAGTGAGAGTGGCATGCAGCCCGACGTGATTATCAACCCTCATGCGTTCCCAAGTCGCATGACGATTGGCATGTTAGTCGAGAGTATGGCAGGGAAGGCCGGTTCCATGCACGGTCTTGCTCAAGATGCCACACCTTTCAAGTGGGTTTGCTGCGCCTTATCTTCCTGATTATCATATTGATGGAACAATGCCATCAGGTTTACTGAAAAAGATACGGCAATTAACTACTTCGGAGAGCAGCTTCTCGCTGCAGGTTACAACTACTACGGCAATGAGCCGATGTATTCTGGGATCACCGGCCAAGAGTTTGCCGCAGATATTTATATCGGTGTCGTCTACTATCAGCGTTTGCGTCATATGGTCTTGGACAAGTTCCAAGTCCGTACCACAGGTCCCGTTGATCCCATAACACGCCAACCTGTCAAGGTAAAGTCTTGTGTGATCCAACAGTCAGAATATGTCAAAAATTTATTGATTTCTACTTTTCACAGGGACGAAAACGTGCTGGAGGTATCCGTTTCGGTGAAATGGAACGTGATGCTCTCATTGCGCACGGTACTTCTTTCTTGCTTCAAGACAGATTGATGAACTGCTCCGACTATTCCACTGCGTGGGTTTGTCGAACGTGCGGTAGTCTCATCTCTTTGGGCTACGAAGATGTTAGTCTTGGTGAGATGATTGTCGGTGCATCGCAATCTCTCAAACCTAGTGGACCTGGAGGAGAATACTGCCGAGTATGCCGAGCAGAAGCAGAACAGACAGAAGAACGTGAACGACAAACCTTGGCTACAGGTCAACATCTCCAGAGACCCCAGGCCGACATTCGTGTAGCCATTCCATCTCAAAATGTGCTCGGGAGAGCATCTAAGGGCGGTGACCTCGATGTCGTTGCCGTTCCTTATGTTTTCAGATATCTATGCGCAGAGCTTGCATCTATGGGCATTGCTATATCGTTGGAGGTTCGCTAGGGTTTTTCTTATTCTTGTTAGATATTCGCACTTGTAAACATAGTACATTCACGATTCCACAGAATTAGAATTAATCCAGATTGCATACTAATGGACTACATGTAAGAAAAAGATAATATGGAACCGTCCGATCCTCATTCGTCCTGTTTCCATAAACCGATGGATAATATGTATGATAAAAAATAGATCCTGAGCAGAGAACGGCAAAATACAGAGAGATAAAGATCGAAGAAAAAGAGAACTAAACTACAACTTCGGATGGTATGCTGTGTTCCTCGTTACTAGTAGAAGGGGTATCGGTAGCAGTCTGATCTCCCTCCTGAGAAGGTAAAGGAGTGGAAGTGCCTTGTGAATCTCTAACCACAGATTCCTCGTCTTGCGGTTCAGCATTCCATTCGCGCTGCCCGCCGAGAAGTAGCTCGACCATAGAGAGTTCTAGAACCGTGTCAATTGCCTCAGCTTGTCCATGAGTCAAAAGCGAAGGAGATGGAGAGGGGTACGGGGCCTCGACTTCCTGGGCCTTCGAGATGGACACTCCTGAACGAGCAACGAACATATCGAAGATTACACGACATTCATCAGCTGTCGAAGCTCGTGATAATAGGCGGTGTATGTCGCGGACATCACCCTCGGAAAAGGAAGGTCCCGGGGGTGTCGGGGTTGCAGGCGCTGGTGCAGATTTAGGTGCCGTTGCTTGGGCAGGAGCAGTCGTTGGAGCGGGAGTGGGGTCCAATATTACTGAAGGAACTGGCTTGCGGGTGGTGGTAGGACCCGACCGTGATGGTGACACAGGGAGTGCAGCTTTAGGTGCCTCGTATGCAGACGGCCTGGGAGACTCTGTTCTCGTTTGAGAAACGACAGTAGTGTTCTCTAGAGGAGGTTGAGTAGTGCCGTTCGTATATCCGTTAGTCAGATATCCGTTCCTTGCGTTTCCGTTGGTCTGCCTATGCCCTGGGGGAGGGACGCGAGGAATAACTTTTTCCTGGGAATCCTTCTTGGGAGTCGTGGCTGGGGATGCGTTCGGTGAATTGTGATTGACCTTGGACGATACGTTGTCTGAGGGTGGTGGTCTCTTGATTGGCTGGGGTATGGTATTCTCATTCACATCCTCATGGGAGGTCCGCGACGGTGAAATTGAAGGAGGAGGTGAAGGAGGGCGAGGCATACGGGGAGGAATAGGCCTATTCGCCAACGAGGACAATGTGCTCACGGAGGCTTTTGTGTGCATCGTCGGCCGAACAGGGGTTACAGGAGGCCTTGACGACGCGGATCGTGATAAACCCTCCGAGCTGCCGCCTTTCGCCTTCTCTCCATTTCCCAGGTTCAGCTTCGATATCATCCGTTGTAAGCGCCCACCTGACTTTTTATTAGATGTCAGGGAGACAGCGCTTGCACTGTAATTCGCAGGAGCATCAGGGGGGCCTTGAGCGAGGAAATCCATGAGGTCACGTCCGGACTGCGACACCTTGGTGTCTGGGGGACCTTCGGCCAAAAATTCTATCAATTCCCGAGTGCTAGCAGAAACATAGGGGGCTTTGGGATCAAGGACCCGCCGGGAAGACGCACGAGGGGGAGTTTTTACGGGTGGTGCAGGGGTATCGTCATCGGAGCCAGCCATCACATCGTCCAAGTCGATAGACTCGCGGTTACGCTGTCGTACACGGGTGCGTGGGGGGAACGCGTTCCCATCAAAACGATTAGGGGTGCGCATGTTTTGGGCATGCATCATTGTGGGCGAGGAGCCTGAAGGAGAGGAGGAAGTGGACTGAGGGAAGGAAGGTGGGGGTGGAGTCGTACGTGGTGAAGCCTTCCTGGTGAAGTCACGCGGTGCGGCGGCTGAAGTGGATACGGAACGTGCGCGATTGTTAGCACTTCCAGCCAAGGAAGCACTCGGGATAGCAGCGACACTCGCCTGGCGAGCGCGTGGACCTTTGGGTACTTTAGGAAGGGAGACCTCTTCGTCGTCCTCTACGATAGAATCGACGTGGCGGAGGGTGGGTCTCGCGGTGGTGGTTCGAGAAGAAGAAAGCGCATCAGATCCAGATGCAAACGAGAGAGGCACAGGGCGCCGATTCCCGCGTTGATCTTTTTCTTGCTTGTGCACCTATTTGGCAAAAGGTTTATACCGAGCTGACTAAGCACAAACAAGATTGCCCAAGCTCACCTCCATTGTCTTCAGACGGTCAGGAGTTAGGGACACTTTCATTGTCGCTGTTGAGCGCATCAGGTCGTCGAATTCCTGCAGTATTGATTCGTCCTGAGAGCACAGGTCAGAATGCGAAAACATGTAGGACGTTCACACTTACTTCATGAATCGACCCTCCATCGTCAGCAGGTACATTGTAGTCACTCAAATGGGATCCAGATCGTTTGTGACCATTCTGACTATCTCCGTCGCGTTCGATCGAGACTTTGTTGTTCGCCATGAACATCTTCATTGCTCGGGTCTTGTCGAATGAAGATCTAGATCCAGAATTAGAAGGCGACGCTGCAGAGCTGGGTCCCTCTGAAGACTGGCGGGAGCGTGTATTGTTCAAGTTTTGGGACGAGGTGGTAGGAGAGGAGTCTTGTGCAGGAGATGAGTTGCGAGAGGTTGAACGTTGGTCGCTTCTTGAAAAAGATTTGCTTCTTCGTGTTTTCGGAGCCTTGGACAGCAATTCGATCTGTTCATAAACTGACATGAAGGTGAGAAATGCCATAAAACAAAGAATGAACTGATGAAGCGAACGAATAAGCAACTAACCTTTCATAGTCTTGAACAGCCCGTATATCGAGTCGTCCTCACAAAGCGCGACGAATAGGTCATTTATCGTCGCACTTGTCCTACTCGAATCGCGAGCAGCAACGCGACCGACGTTTGATAGAACGTGTCTAGAGAAAATCAATGCTATGTACATTAATGGGACAGCTATCATCACGTACTCGCACATGGCTCTATCGAGAGATATTAGAGTTCGCAGCAGAAGGCAGGAAGTAATGAAACTCACTCTAATATTGCCGTAAGATATAGAGCAGCCGGTGCAATGAGCGTTGCCTTTGGTGGGTGCTCGTGGGTGGACTCCATCCGCTCACTGATACGCGCCTCGGCACCGGGATCTTCATCCGACTCGTTCAGCGTCGAGTAGGCCTCGCATTTCAGCCGTAACAGCTGTATAATCCCGCGTCAATGCCGCCTCACACGCACAGCAAAAATACACGCACATCGAAAGCCCACTGCAGGTGGAATGTCTTCGTATCGTCCTCGCCTGGCGGTTGAGTCCCATTCACACCCCCAGTCCTTTCCCAGTAAGCCCTCAACTCTACTTCAGCCTCCAGTAAAGCTTCTTTCCCTAGACTCGTCGGAAGCAGGCTAAGCAGACTTGCGCGGAGTTTGTCAGTAGACAAAGAACGAGCGGTGTAGAGAATGCTGTGGAGGAATTCGTCGAGTAGCACATTGATAGAGCGCAGTGCCTCAATTTTGAGTTTAATGGGCCGGATATCGGACAGAATTACATCGGCAGAATGTGACGAGATGTACGAAGGCCCTGTAAAGGTGTTCAGTAGGCGCGCATAGGTTACTCGGGTTAGAGTCGTGCTCACCGTTGCCCTCAGTGAGGCCAGGCATAGTTGAAGAACCGGACAAAGACACAAGCCGTAGTGCCGCCAAGGAAAGACTCGACCACAAGTGGATAGGCTATAGGTTTCTCAGGAGGGCGCTAGGCTGTAAGCAGGTGCCACAGCGTGCCAGGTCAGAGTTAGGGGTGACCAGGCTGAGCCAACAGATGCCTGGATCGCGATTCACGCGTGTTCCCGCCAACCCACACTTATCACCACCAATCCACCTGAACTTCCTGATGCCGTTTCTATACAACGTACAAGTCGAAGACACATCATCACCTGATGGATACTTACATAGCATAGGATATACGACACTCGACAGCGCTCCAATCATTCCTCTGCAATCAGGCTGATTCCAGTATTACTTTCGCAGCAAGTAGCAATTAGCATTATATGGCAAGTATCTACATAGCAACTGTATAGTAACTTGTTCTGTCGTCCGATCCAGCGCCTCCCAGCGCCTATGCTTATTCCGAATCCAAGAACATCGCATATACCTAATAATCCGCCAAGTAGCGCCATCACGAAGGCGTCGGCAAGGCCAGCATGTGTTCTATTACTGCTTCCTCATCCCCGTCATCTCCGACTCTCGGACGTGAGGTAGGAGAAGCGTTCCGAAGCAAATCCCTGTCAGAGTCCTCCATCTTCACCTCGTTGCTGGGCGAGTCTAAGAACAACGAGCCCAATGGTGATGGCGTTCGACGGTTCAGAGATTCCCCAGTTTCATCCGCATCGCCCCACAGCGTCAAGCCGTTGTTAATCATTTCGGAGACCGTCCGAGAAGGAATTTCCAGCAATTCGCCACGTGGTTTTGCAGGAGAAGACAGAACCGACGAAAAGTGCTTCGACGAAGCACCACTAATAAGAAATTCGTAATTGTCGCTACCTTGCTCGCCTTCGTCGAAGCCGTAGCGCGATGATCGAAGAGGTTTCGCCGCGTTGTAGCGTTCAGTCTTCAGATGCACTGGCCCAGAAATGTGCCTCAATATCTGGAACAAATGTGAACTTCGGGTCTCTCCAACAATGTTAATGTCGCGACTCACCCAAGGACCAAGTGTCTCGTGACGCTCCCGCAGTATAGGAGCCCTGTTAACCTGCCTTGAGACAACCACATACGACGGAAGTACAGCGGGACAAGGGGGTAACGTCCCGGGAGTGGGGGCGTGTGGCTTAAAGGCAGGCTTGAGAGCGGTATCTTCATGTTCAGCTTCATTGTGCTTGACCAAAGATCCCGCTATCCGGAATGTCTCATCGCACCCTGTAAGAATTTTTTTCAATTGTACTGTGTTTATGTCTTCAAAATGAAATGTACCTTCATAGGCACAGCGAAGAGGACTAAGCGCATGCTTTTCGACATGACCAAAGGCATTCTTGTTTGAACATCGCGAACCACAATGTTGCCACTTGCAAAGAAAAGGTTTCTAAAGCAAATAGTTCAGCTTGGTCCTCTAATGTTAGCAGTATTTTAGTTACGAACAATATCGTCTGGTGGAGGCTTGTGATGCATATTTAAATGCTCGATCAAGCTTTCCACTGCATTCATAACAACGTCGCAGCCGTCCCATTTGCAGGGCGACTCTTGCAAACGCGTACATGAGATACGCACGGCCTCCCTCTCCTCTTCATCTGGAAAAAAAATCAGTAGAGAGCCTGCAGTGGCTAATTAACCAACTGACTATATCCGAAGTTGCTCAGTGCTTCCCAGCAAAAGTTAAAATCTAGATATGGCTCTCAGCAATGGAATATGACTATACATTTAAGGGCGCACACCTCTACTGGATCTACCTACAGATGGTGACCGTGGTGGAGGTAGTGACTTTGACTGCAATAGTGTTCGCGACTGCAACCCTCCCTCTCG